>JAWLRI010000060.1:2923538-2947515 GCA_034781795.1 Crypturellus tataupa | reverse complement strand
GGCGGCGGCGGCAGCAGCAGCGCGGCGGGGCGGCGCGGGCGAGGCCAAGCCGCTCGTGAGCATCACGTCGGCGGCGGCCGCCGGGCCGCGCATCGTGGCGCCGCCCTCCTTCGACGGCACCACCATGCGCTTCGTGGTGGAGCACCGCTGAGGTGAGTGCGGCGCTGCGAGCGCTGCTCCGCCTCTGCGTTGGCTCTGCACTGCCTCTTGTTTGCATCCGCCTGTAGCGCTAATGTTAAAAAATATATATATGCTAAAACGTACGGTAGCTTACTTGTCTTGCTGGGATGTGCTGTGCACTGAAGGCCTTACCGAGTTGAGTGCTTGCCTTGGGAGCTTAGTGCTAAGCAGGAGGTTACTAACTGGCTGAAAATGTGCTTGCTCCTATCTAATTAAATGCTTAGCTGCGAGAATGCTCTTACTCCATCACATCACAGATAAATATAAGGTTGTTTTGTATTCCTTCTGAGGGCAGGTATATGGAGAAATAGGCAAAATACCCATTAAATAACTCTTTAAGATAAACTCTGCATGGTGACTCTAGTTAACCTTGTCACTAAACTGTTGGTGGAATAGCTAGGTAAAATTGCAAAAATATTTGATACTTTGCTTTGGCCTGTGGACCAACTTCAGACCAGTTAAGTGTTAGATTCCAGTTTAGACGCTAGTTAATTTTGAAAAGGTATAACGTATAGTGCCTGTATTGCTATATCAGCTTATGTTTCTTATATTAATATACGGCTTATCGTCAGACTTTGGTCATTTGTGTATATAGAAAACATGTCATACACAAGGCTAGAACCACTTGCTATATCTGTTTTTGCATTCTCATTACCTCTTTCTGTCATTATATTTGCTCAACCTTTGCCTTTGCACAACTTTCTTATTTCTATACAGATGCTTTTCTCTTCCTTGCTCTTATTGTCTTTTCTTCTTTGTTTCTATGTTTGGTTGGGTTTTTTTGCTTGTTTTCATGGCCTTCTCTTTGTAGCTGTTCGATAGCTCATTTGGGCTGCTCATTTGCCCCCATGAAAAACAGCAATGTAATCAGCAGCATTGCTTTCCATCCCACGTGAGTTTCCAGGCAAGCAGTAGAGGATTGGCCATTCCAGCTGATTTCACATTGGAGAAGGTTTTTTGAATGCTGTAACCCTGTGCAGATCCTAAAAGGAATTAGAAGAGGTGCCAGATTCACCCCCTCATTGTGGATTTTCAACAGCATGAACCCATCACTCCCCCTTTTAAATCTCTTTTCTTTTTTACTATCTACTCTTGAGTTTTTTTTGCTCTGTTTCTTTTCATATTGCACCTCTCTCCCTCTCTTCTTTATCTTTTCTTTTTTTCCTTCCTCTTTCACATCTTCTTTCACAAATTGTGTCACTGTGTCAAGGACTGATCCAACTTGGTCACTGTCACCTTTTGGAAACTGATGTGATGTAACTCACTGTAATCTCTGTCCCTCGTATGCTTTTAGTGTTGTTAGTACCCGGTTCCCCCTACAGCCAGTGCTATTTCAGTTCTTGATGCTGTGACAGATGTTTTCTTCCATGTAAACAGTGGGATAAAATGAATCCTGTAGATTTGGACTCTGGTAAGCCCAGGATGAAAAGATGAGACGTGCCTATTCTGAACAAGTCTTCGGTTGTTGATCTACAGCAAACATTATGGAATATGTATTTGTTTCTGAGAAATAGCCTAGGATCTCTATTCACCTCTTCCTCTTCTGGAGGAAAATAGTTTGTGAGTGTTTGACAACATAGATCTTACCTGGGTTTTCTTGCTTCCGTTTTTCCTTAGAACTGAAAGTTAGCAATATTTGTTTTCATATTAGCGTGTTTGCTATGTCTGTCTGCATCCAAATCCAGAAAACACTGACCTGCCATGCTTTGCCTGCACAGATTTCATTCCCAAAATGAGTGACTGAAAATATATTTTTAACTTTTGTTTCTCTTTCCACTTTATACTCTTGGGAGCTTATGCCTTATTTTAGATACATGAATGAGAAAGTACCATACAAGACTATACCTAGTAGTACTACAAATATTGAAAGGGTTCTACTTTTCCTTGCCCAGTTCAACATGTGCCTAAACTGAAGACACATTATAATTACAAAAATAGACATGGTGTTTTCCTTTATAGTGAGAGTAGCATAAACCAAATACTCCTATTTCTGTCATCACAGCCTACAAATGCATGTATTAATTTAGAGAGTTTCTACCTGCATTCCACCAGACAATATATGTTTGCCTCTAAAATTTATTTATTTATTTATTTATTGCATACATGGAGGGTATAGGAGTGCTTTTTGTGTTTGTTATTTAAGCATGTATCATCATGAGTATTGATATCTTTAAACTCTAGTGTTTTTCTAATGTGATCTATTCAGTAGGATTGTATAATATGCATTATTAACCCAGGAAGTAAGCTTACACTGATATATGCTGCACGTAGGATTTACTTCCACATTGTTCTTCACTGCTAGTTTAGTAAAGCTGGGGTCCAGTTCTAGTAGGGGACATGGAAATATTCCAAGAATTAAAATGACTACAGTGTCTGTTCTATTAAATCTGTCCAAGAATGAAATTAAGCTTGAGTTTAAATCTTTGGCTACTATCTCAAGCAGCTAGGAATAATTCTGCTGGAAGAAAGAGGCTGCTTCCTGCTTATTCATTTTTTTAATAAGTTGGGATGTTCTTGCTTGATTTTAGCAGTATTTTAGGAAATGAGCAGTAAGAATACTGAGATGATGGAGGAAGTATTATGGAGTTCTTTGCAGTAGTAACAGTTGATTAAATATTTTCTGTTGGTACTTGTTAACAATATTTTTTTTTTTTTTTTTTTTACAGGATTAAGGAAGATGAGTCACCGCCTTTGATCTGGAATACACTTGGTAACTCTAAATAATGATCCTAAAAAACGCTTCTACAGTTTTCTCAATTATAGCTTCATACAAAGCAAGTGTGTAAGTTCCTTGTTTTCTCCTAAATCCCTATTTTTGGAGTATACATAAATTCAATTATGCAAACCACGCTAAATTACTTCATTGCTCTCTGCAAACTTGTTTTTATGTTGAAACCAAACTGAAGTTTTTGTATGTTGCCTCCGTGCTTGTTGCTAGTGGTAGTAACACCACTGTACCTCTTTGCAAAACTGTGTAAATGTAGTAATGTTCAGGTCTGAATCAAAATACAGCTTCTTACATGTCCTTGGGATTTGTTATGGTTATCTAAGGCAGCCCTACAACTTCAAAAAAAAAAAAAAAAAAAAACCAACCACCACCAAAAAACAACAAAAAAAAAAAAAAAAAAAAAGTGGCCAAATACTGTAACCATCACCAGGAGCATGAGTGGATATGACCTCTAAGTAGGTAATGGAAAAGACTTCAGCCAGATGTTTAAATTCCTAACTGCCAGCAGGAATTGTTTTTATTTACTTACATTTTAAATAGCTGTATCTATTCTTTATCTCTCAGTGGGCCAGTGGGTGATCTGGACATGTCCCATCCCTGCATGCCTCCAAATACACAATTCTTGTGTCTTCAAAACTAGGTAGATCTCCTCAGACTTTTCTATAACCTTTCCATATTTATTTCAGGTCTTTGCCCCCAAAGCCCTCAACTCTGCCAAGTAAGTATAGTCTGGATTTTGAATTAAGAGGCAATTAACCTGTAAATTCAAACTGATCTTTGAATTAAGATTATTTTCAGATGCTGTGTCTATTCAGTAGAAGCTAGTTTTTTTTATATATTAACTCAGTTGTGGTGTTCTTATAAAGGCAAATGCTAAAGCGCTTCTCTAAATACTTTCAAGGAGGCACTTAAAAGTTTCAGTTCACAGTTCAAAACAAGTAATTTGTATATGAACTCACTTCCACAGAGAAGTGTAAATTAGATCTAATATTTCTCTAGTCTCTGCTTAGCAGACAGACATTTGACCTTCCTATCGGCTCTTTCCTGGAGTATTTATGTTTGAATTTATCTTTTATAATGTACCTGAGTGATGAGAACTGCATGTAGTTTTAGTGTGGCCTAGCTTATACTTTGCACCCTGCTCTTACGACTTCCCCATATTTCCTGGAAAGGGTTGCTCGATGTGTGTTGCAGTTAGAGATTCCTTTTGCACTGAGGAATCATAATGATGGTTCACGCTCTTGTGATGAGGCTGATGCCCCTAAGCTTGTCTGGTCCTGTCACATGCAATTGATGTGCTTCATCACGGAGCAAAAATTCTTGTTAATCTCTTAAATGTAGTTACTGGAATATTAAATAATGTGCTATTTCTATTACTTTGCTCTTTGAGGTCGTCTGGTACTAACCAATGCTCTGATAAATTTCATTAACACACCATTTTACACCTTGGTCCCTAGCAACTTTATCACAGATGCAATTGGTCCCAACTGGCAATGTCTTTTCAGCAAAGCCTCCTGTCCCTTTCTTATCACCACACAAGTCTTGCACTAACGTTTACTTCCTTCCTTAAAATCACTAATTCCCCACATGCACATTATCAAATGTTCTACCAAAGTCCACAGTGAGTAGAACAAAACATTCCCTTTTCACAGAATTAAGTTATTTTTACGAAACAGCTATCATGTTAGTCCCATTTGAACTATTTAGGTAAACGTCAGTCTTTATCCTCCTTCTTTTCTCTCCACATTAAAATACTCTTTCCTTCAAATTCTCTTCTAGGGCCTTGTGTTCTGTTGAGTCAGACAAAAAGGCCTGTAGCTGCTCAGGTCACTTTTTCCGTTTTGTTAAATATAGCTGTTATGTTTGGTATTCTTCAGCCTGACTTGAAATTTATTTACAATAATTGCTACCAGCCCTGTAATTTCTTGTGCCAGTTTTTCAAATTTTTGGAATAAAGATTAGCTGGGCCTGCCAGCTCAAGTGCACTAAACTTCCAAAGTTTTGCTTCCAACTTGGTTGTGGAAATTTCCATTCCTGAACCAGAACTCCTGTTAATTTAGTACTTAGATTATCTTTAAACTGATTGCAACTCTTACTGCAGACCGTCCCATTTTTTTCTTTTCATTTTTGCATGGCTAAGGAGCCTCTTACTCATTTTCTCTGTAAAGTCAAATTCAGCCTGACTTCTGACAGTTCTTAATTCATACAATGGAATCGTCAGCTACAGCTTTTGCAGCCAGTCAATAAAAAGCTGTCAGGAAAACAACGTTCTTACCAGCCTCCTCCAAGTGATTATTCATTCACCAAGAGCTGGAGCTGCTCCTTACAACTCTCGTCCTACATGCATCCTTGGAATATACTACTTCCAGGTAACTGCTGGAATAGTTATCTACTCCTAAACTGCTAAATCTACTCCACACTGAAGTCTCTGAGCTCCTCTGAATCATTACATAATGGCTGCAATACTCTTGCTACTTTCAGAAACCACAATATCAATCAGAATGATATTAGTGACTATTTGGTAAAGCAGTCTGCAAATCATCCTGTCCAGGAATAGGTGAGCACTAACAATGCTGGTAACGTTTTTTTTCTAATAAGTAAAACAGGAAATATAGCTTTCCAACTTGATAATTCCAACACTCAGCTTTCTGTAGAAATCTTCTCTTTAATACTAGGGATTTCTCTACCTGTACCTGCTTTCAGCCATGACAGCTATTTTCTACTATGTTCTGTTTTCACAAGATAATATTGCATGTTTTCGTAGTCTTCCTTCATAGTCTTTCCTACGAGTGCTGCTTCTCTGTTTTGCTGAGGCTGCAAGGCTTCTTGTATGCATGTGTAAGCAATTCATTTGTATGAAATAAGTGATAAGTAATTGGTTTTGACTCCCTCACCTATATGGCTACCTGTCAGATTAGAGTACTCTTCATGTTGTCTTCTTGATTTTTTTTCTTTACACATTGCTATATTCTGATTTGTTTAGGATGGTTTTTTTTTGCCTTGCTTACTAAATACAGCTTTAGCTATTAAGCAAGTTATTTCCAAACTGTTTCTCTCCTTTTATACCCAAGGATCTTTTGCAGCAAGACAAAGCACTCACATAGGGTCCATGCAAGTAGATCTCTACCTTGAATGATACCACAGATCTAATGTTCCCAGATCTTTCAAAATTATCATGGCAAAACATAATGTCTATAAGTTTTCAAAGTACATTATTCTCTCTCTCTTCCAGAAGTGCCAGAAGCTGCAAACCGTTCTCTGGGTGCTTCCCCTCGCCACTGCTGTTCATCAGTTTCGAGTACTGCAGACCAGGTACAATATTAGCTAAAGGCACTTAAGGATTAGAAGACTTCTTTATCTTGAATTTTACTTAAAATGGTATTTCCCTTCCTAAGGCATACTCCTTTGCTGAGGCCACACACATTCCATTTTCTCTTTATATAAAGGCTTTGCCCCCATCTGCAGTGGAAACTCTATTTATGGTACAAATAATCTACATGTATGCCTTCATCCAAAATGTTTTAGAACAGAATAGAACAGAATAGGAGAGCTTTAACAAACTGCAGGAGAGGGGGAAAAAAAAAAAAAAAAAAAAAAAAAAGGAGGGGGGGGCAAGGGTAAAAAAAAAAAAAAAACACCTTAAATAGCATTATACCATCCTGTGTGCTCTACCAGTCATTTTAAACAAAATCTGAAAAGTTTCTCAATTTAGTTTTCAGGTCTTCCCAAATCCCTAGCTCATAGTACTCAGGCATCCTTTGATACAAGGAACCTGTAGTTTAGCAAATTTAGTCTAGCCCTTGAGACTGATGACTATAAAAAGCTTTGAATTGCAGCCTTTTTTTTTTTTTTTTTATTTAGATTTATACTTTTTGCCTGCTAGGGTCCTGAAAAAATGTACCAGGCAGATACAATGAAACCATCTACAGCTCTAGCATTAGGCTGTGTTGATAAGATGTGCCAAGAAATTCCAGCAGCTTGTAGAAGGAAAAGGAGGCTGCTCTGCTGCATACCCCAACGAGGCAGAATGCCGTTACAAACACCACCCTCTTTAGTGTCATTTGGCTGAGAAGGGAGCTCATCCTCCTTCTCTGTGGAGTCTGTGATGCCTCTCCCTATACTAGTCTACTCCTTTCAGCTCCTTTAAATGGACCTCTTCCCATTACAGTTAATACTAAGGTAGTTTTATGAGTGTTTTCTCTGTTTGCTTCATTAAGCATTCAGATTATTCATCTAAGCAAATGCAAAGCTATTTTCATTTCTATGCTGTATTCTTTTATCCACCTTTTGGACAAAACGAGACCACAACACGCAGGAAGCCGTCCTTATTAGCCTGGTAGTCACAAACAAGGTAAAAATAGACCTGTTGAGTGCAAAACAAAAGCTCTGTTCTGCAAAGCCAGTAACACTCCATGTCCAAAAGGCTGCCATGGCCGAGATAATACACCAGTGAGGAACACAAAGGACTTGCAATTCTGGAAAAACTTTTAACAGTATGTTGCACTGGATATTATTATAAAAATCTCTTTTGAATAAGCAGTCCAGTAGACACTAAAATAAACGGCCTCTAACAATTATATTTACAGCTTTTATGCAATACCCATGGGCAAAACCAGAGCCTTAAACCATCCGTTTTGTTAAAAACGAAAATTAACTGTTGAAGTTGTGCTGTTTCCCACCAGTTGTAATGGTGCTGCAGTACTGCCATTTGCTGCACCAGCCAAGTGCTCCCAGGCTCGATTTGTGCCACTACAGGCTCGTTACCCGCTTGGCTCCCGTGCAGCGCTGGCAGCAGCGCGCTGCGCCTCACGCTTACCTCAGAGATGGGGCCGCCCAGAAGGAAGGTTTGGGGCAGTTGATGCCTTCCTGCTGGCTGGACAAAGGCAGGTTTACTGCACGCGTTCCTGTAGGGGCAGAGGACCTTGCGTACTTGCAGTTCTTCTCATCCTGTCCTCTCCCAATGAATTGCCTCACCGGAGAGACACACTGAAGCGCTTGGGAGTAGAGTTCCAGGATGCGGCTTGAGCCCCTCCAAGAATTTCATGCCCGCAAAGAGGAAGCTCTGCACTCTCCTCGCTGCTCCTGTGGCACTCGTCTGAGCGGAGCCAGCTCATTAAGCTCATGAACCCACCTGGCAGGCAAACACAAAGCAGGAGCAGGTAGCATGGTTTGCCACAATTACCAGAGCAAACTGTCTCATCCTAGGGTTATAGGAGTCTAGTCCTTAGTTTCTGACCTTTCTTTATAGTCTTACGGAGGATCTTTTCTCCTCTACCTTTCTAATCTCACTACCCCTAAACTCTGCTTTTATACCCAAACATACACCCACAAAATCATCCTCTTACTACTGTTTTCTACTGTATCATATTATACCCAAATCATAATCCCTTATCACACCCACTCTCAACTGCCATCATCTTCTCCCATCTATCTTTACACTTACCATGCTCCCAGACCTCTTAACTTCCAATCCAGAATCTTCCAGAATCTGCCTGTCTTTGTGCTGCCAATCTTCCTAGTTTGTATCTTCACCCAACCCTGCATCCCTTTGATGAAGTCCTTTGCCCAGTGCTCTTCCCTGGAAGAAGAGGTGCTGGAGAGGTCCAACCACTGCACACCTTGCCAGGCACGCAGTGCACAGAGCAGGGCAATCCTGGCAAGCTGTTGACAGGGGAACACAGGCAGCAGGTACCTAGAGGGATGGTATAACGTACCAGTCCCTCTGCATTCCGTCACAGATGTAATCTTCGTCCATGGCACCCGAGGGCAACATGAGGTACAGCACATCCATCGCCTCTGTTCTGAAACATTCTAATTTCTCTCTGTATTGCCTCTACCAATGAAAAACCATGAGCTCATGGCACTTATTTGAATTCTGTTTCTGCCTTAAGTTCTTCAGTCATCATTATTTAGTAGTAACTCTGCTATAGGCCAAGTTGCTATTTTATTTTACAAGCATTGTTTGAGAGTACTATCAAATGATGTCAAATAATTAACTCTCTTTCTAGGATGCTGGTGTTCATAGTAAAGCATGGTATGCGGCTACCTGTGACCGAAAAACAGCAGAGGATGCATTGTACCGATCAAATAAGGTATTTCAGACTTCCACACTTTTTTTTTTTCCTTGACAACTAGATATCTTCTAAGATTGTGATTTGCATGTTAAACAAGTCAGAATATTACCCCATGCAGATGCTGTCAAGGCAGAAATTACTGTGGTGAAACTCTTACCTTCCATCCTTTCCAGCAACCACCAGTGTCCAATGGTTGAAACTGCTGGAAAAAAAAATACTGAACAGACTTTCTTTTTCCTTTTTTAGGATGGATCTTTCTTAATAAGAAAGAGTTCTGGACAAGATTCAAGACAACCATACACACTAGTTGTGTTTTACAACCGAAGGGTATACAACATCCCTGTTCGATTTATTGAATCTACACGACAATATGCACTGGGCAGAGAGAAAAGTGGTGAAGAGGTGAGAGGGCGATGGGGATTTTGGGTTTTGGGGGGTATATGTGTGTGTGTGTATATTTTCTCCTCTCCACGTTTAGTTTTTTCAGTTATATTGCTCTATAAGCAAAATTGCACTATGACCAGATGCATCAAGATAAAAATATGCCCTATATAATAACTGACTTACCAGACTACTTAAACCAGTTCAGTATTACCTACTGCACATTGTAACTAATTAAAACCATAGATCTAGTTGAAAAAATATACTCATATAACCATTTTGAGCAGTTATGAGGATTAGAGCTACATTAGATATAAATTCTCCAGCCATTTCCAATCTGCTGTTGATATTTTACCTAGGTTCCGATGGATTTTCTTGGAAAACTGTAAAGGCAGAACAGCTGCACATCTGTAACTTCCTAAAATAAAAAGTCATCACTGCTCCTTCCCTCAAACCTCCATCAATGAGCCCTTTTAATCCTATTTCCACATAAAGAAAATGTTAAACTCCAGTTCTAGAGTGTAAAAAATCACTGCTTGGCTATTACATCACACAAATAATTATTTTGACAGCTGCCCAGAGATTTGGAACTGAAATACCAATAAAAACTGGGTTTTATCACTGCATAGAGTAGGCTTTTCGGGGAAGTTAGAGGCTTCCCTGAGCCTAATTATCAGCCTCCCAGGCAGCATTTTGAGGCTACAGAACAAATAATAGCCTGGAGCTCACCTGGCCTTCAACAAAGGGTCAAAAATTACCTCAAGGGGGAAGGGAGGAGTGAAAGATACAGTGCCATACATATATATATATATATATGTATTTGGCAGAAGACCAAAAGAAAGAGCACCAGAGCTTGCAGATTCAGGGTATTAATTCACAGTGACAAATGGATTAAAAGTGCATAGCTGAAACAATTATCACTGCTAGCTGTCTGCACCATTTTACTCCCAGACATCAGCAGCCCTCTATCAGGTGGCTGAACTACAAATCAAGCAGATCCCAAATGGCCACAGTTTGCAGCTTGGTGTATTAGAATAAGCTGAAAGTGGTGGCGGTTTAATATGCCAGGTTGTAAATTTTATGGTTCAGTTTGTGCACACAGCAACAATAAAAGGAAAGCAGCATGAGGTGAGACAGCTAGTGGCAATAATCTTTTCCACTGTCCAAAACTCTGACTAAAATCAGGACTAAGTACAGGACTAGTGCTCTTACTGAAAGAGCATCTCACTTGATAATGAAAGTCTGAAGTCCACCATCTTCAGCAGTGGCACAACCAAAGGTAAAAGGTAATAAAGTAATTACTGTCAATGTTAGAGCATTAAAGGAAACTAACCCTACTAATTAATTTGTTTTCTCTATCCAGCGTTTTGACAGTGTTGCTGAAATAGTAGAGAATCATCAGCGCACATCCCTTGTTCTAATTGACAGCCAAAACAACACAAAAGACTCAACAAAACTGAAGCATATTGTAAGAGTTTCATAAACTGAACTGCAACAATCAAGCTTTCCTAATCACCTCCTGCAGCATCCCAGAATTTGTGGATCAGGTATTAAAGATCATCCAAAATGATGAAGAATATTCTTTAAGAACATCCACTAAGTAGTAAGAGATGCAACTCATGAAGTTCAACTCCCTGACACCTTATCAGAAGAGCACTTGCATTCAAGAGAAGAAGCCGCAGCAGGTTGCTGTATCTGTAGTTTGCATATATGACGAGAAGGGTTTTCAACGTCGTATCAACAAGTTCACACCGCAGCCCAGTTCCTCAACTGCTCTTTGAAGGTTGAGTTCCTGGAGGAAATCCTCACCTTCAAAGTGAGAATGCTTCAAGTGACCTTCTACTTGTTAAATTTACCGCAGATCACAGCTTTCAAACTTCCTTGCAAAGTGCACAACTCCAGAAGTTAGAGCAACTCAAGCTGAGGTAGCACTGTGTACAAGCTGAAAGGAGGGCTGTACTTCATGTGATTAGGGACAATAAAGCTACCTGAACTTTTAAGATTAATAACACACGTTGTCCTTTTCCTCGGCTTTACTTTCAGTGCTTCATTAATATATATATATATTTTGGTATTTTCAATGTGAAAATAAAAATATTATGAAGTCAGTACTGTATGGAAGTATTGCTGGCTGACATTCATTAGTATCTTTCCACCAAAAAATGGTCAAGTCTCTGTTTCTGGTTTATCTTTAATGTACACATTTGTATAAGTTTGTTCACAAATTCTGTTATGAAACTTTTTTTTTAACATCTCTAGCATGTTTGGCATAATAGTTCTTAAAATCTCTTCTCTTCTTATTACTACTGAAGGCCCAGGCACACTACTTCCTTGCTAACCTACCTCAATTATTGAAGAATTAGTTTTAACAGACAAAAAAAAAAGCCTGTTTTATCTGGTAGTTTATTCTTTGTGGTAATGATAGTTTGATCACAGTAATAAAATAGAAGTAAAGTTTTAAAGAATGTTTGGGGCAAAGGGTAAAAATTATATTGATGCTGTAAAAACAGTTTAAATGGAGGGAATGGGGTCTGGAAAAAGCTAAAGACAAATATAGTACAAAAAGCACCATTTTAGATTTATGCTTTACTCTTTTCTTACATCAATTGCACCAATGAAAAACTGCTTAGGAAATGTTGTGAATTAGTTCAAAAGGTGTTATTTCGTGGGCTGTGAAGACTCATCAATCAAGTTTTCTTCTAAAACGGACACTCTCCACACATTGGCTCTGCGCTTTATGTTCTGGATCAGGCCTTATTCCCTGTTTGTCAGTAAACTGTACTAGGTCCTAGATCTGTAAAGCTGGCAGAGCTCTGAGCAAGACACCTACATCTGTAGTCTGCAACTCCTTCTTCCTTGTGATTTAGAGCAATTACTTTTAAAAATAATGCAGCTCTCTTCTTGAGTTGACTGCTTACTAACAGAAGAATATGGCTCTTCACCTTGCTTAGGCCTCAGTTCCTTCCCTATTCAATACAGGTTAATACTTGCTCCATATGTGAAGCAAATGAGATACTATCAGGTAAGGGAATATGTACATACATACCTCACACAAACCTTATTATATACTATTTACAGTACTGCATCAATTCTGTGTTTAATGTGCTGTTCAGTTGGTATTAGTTAGTATTATGCTATTACTATGCTAGTGTAAGGTTTACAGCATAAAGACCGCAAAGTCCAGGCCTCAACATGAACAACAGACAAAGTTACTGCAGCCTCTGCAAACCTGACTTACTCTTCTGCATGTAGTCTCATATCCTTTACCTATATCAAACATCTCTTCAGAAAGTTATTTAAGCAATGCTTGTAATGGACACTAACATAATAAGCAGCTACTTCCTATTTAGGTTTCTGTTTCTTCCTCTTCACATCACTTCTTGCCTTTATTCACTCCTACATTCCCTTGTTCTTAAGAAAGCTGTTTCGTGGGGGTCTTTAGATGAAGTTCCTCAAAAGTATCTAGGCTCTCCATATATATTTCCTCTGAAGTAAAGGTAGGGTAGCATGGTCACTTTTCAAAGGAAAGTGAAACCCTAGTGTGGCTATGGGCTTCCATGGGTGAGACCAGGTACCAATATTTTTTTTTTTTTTTTTGAGTAATTAGCAATGCAGAGCACTTCATCTACTCAAAGCACTGCAGCCCTCAGACACTACATTGCTCAGGGCTGGCCCACAACTACCATGGAATGTTCCACATAAACATTCATCTTTCCCTTTTGGCAGTTCTCTGCCCTATTGCATGGTATCTTAAAATTTCATCAACAAAATGAGGCAAGGATTTAATAGGCAATAGCTTTTCTGCCTGCCTGATACAGAAATGAGAGTACAATGAGCACTGCAAATTATTCCTGTCAATGTTGTTCCATGAAAGCAGTTAGAACTTGCATTCTCAAAAATTCAAGCGTTCAGACACGCAAGTTACAAAACTACATTCTTCCTTCGATCTAAATCACCCACAGCAGCCAGAGATTCTTAGGAAATGCTGTAGAAAAAAAAAAAAAAGTTAGATGACAACAGCCCTAGAACAAATGTTAGACACAAGTTTTTTGTTAAAATGTTGGAATTCTTGAAGGAGAAAAAAAAAACATGAGTTACTGATGTTATAAAAAATACACAATGGATTAGACTTGAGGCCTCCTTTAAGGTCACTTTACACAATCAGAAACACCGCACAAATAAGGACTGGCCACATCTACGTTTACATGTTTTTCTCAAAGGAAAAACATTTGTTGACCCTGATCTTGCACCTATTTCTGCACGGCCCTAAGCACAAAAGACAAGTTTTATCTTTCTATCTGCACAATATTACAAGCTTTCTTAGAATGATATATTTGCAGAGTCAAACACTCAAAAATCAAACAGTTTTCAAATTAGGAAACCTCTGCAACCTGGTCAGATCAGACATATCTATTACAATACAGGCATTAAATATATGATCATTTAGTATTTCGATATAGATTTATATATTTCATTTAGTTCAGACGTGGTACTTAAGGGATAAATCATAGTTCTGTAAAGACTGATTTTTTTGGATCTCCCCACTTACTGGAGAAGCCGAGAACAGTGTTAAGCAGTGTTGCAGGAATCTGCCTATAGAAAGGAAGTCTCGTACAGTTAAGGCAGTTGACTATTTCATTCACCACCATTTACACACCCACCATGATGCTGTCAGTTTGTTTAAGCCTAACTTTCTACTGAGGGTCTGTAACTATGATTTTTACAACCTAATTTAATGAAAGTCTGACCTGAGATTCCTTGGAATCTGATCTACAGCAGTGCCAAGAAGATTTCAAATGAAGCATTAAGCAAAAGCTCATAATAAAGAATTCTGTATTCAGAACCATACTTGAGCAATGTGCATTAAATAATACAGAGGCATAGCTAAGAGTAGGGAAACAAAATGTTAAATCACTGCTCATCAGTGTGGCACAGCTCTACTGAATGAGAAATGTCCATGGACAAAGTCACATGTGGCAGTGAATTAAGCTCATATAAAACAACCTTATTTCAACATTTCCTGATTTTACAGTGTTCTTCTGTGCAGTATTGTATATGGCTCCCAAATTCATAGGAAAACAAACTGATGGGAAAAGAAAAATGAAATGACAGTAGGTTGACACCTGATGATTCATCAAGACGCTTGCACATAATCTGCCACCAAGGCTCAATACAGCTCCTGGATCCATTAAGAAGGTGGAGGACAAGACTTCGTCAGCACTGAGGAGCAGACAAGGACTTTGTTCACATATCCTCATTCGGAGATTGAGTAACATGAAGCTGTCTCCTTTGCTGATCACCCTTACAGTAACCAACAGGAAGGAGGCTCCAGCAAGCACTACCCTCCTGGCCATTAAAGTGACAGAGGAGTAACCGAAGCCTGGACTTTGTGAAACACACTAAAAAGCATATCATTTGAGTATGCAACAAGGAAATACTATGTAGCCATTATGGGAGCACATTACTTCCACCTGGAAAAATATTACTATCCAGCTACAGGTCTGAAATGTTGCTCTACCCTTCCTTATATGCTGCCTCTCTTACAGGGTTCGTCATAAAACAGAATAAAACAGTATAAAACAGAAACATTTTCTATAAATACTTATAGTCATATTCTGTAAAGACAAGTTATATCAAATTTAATAGCGATAGAGTCAATACAGATTAGGAATGTTCACCCTTCTTAAACACCATATACATTATGAATATATATACTGTATATTTTCAGTTGATTCCATTCTCAGGCTCACTGTATTAAACACAATCGTAACATGTTTTATTAATTTATATGAAAAATACTTCACTAAGAAAGTAGACAAACTGCACAGAAATAGTACAAGTGTCATGTGCATAGCTTAAAGCATTCACATATGGCTTTCTTTAAATGAAACTACTGGGAAAATGGTCCTATTTGGACCTATGGTTACACAGTTGACAGAATGTAAACTGCTTCACATCTTTTAGGCACTTGCTAACAATAGTGTTCAATCCCTGAAAAACAAAATCAAGAGCTAACAAGTGGAAAAAAATCCCAGGATAACAACTGTGTGTAGCTGAAAAAAAAAAAAAAAAAAAAAGGTAAAAATTGATTTTAGTAGTGCATGCACCGAAAAGAAAAATAAGGGAGGGCGGGGGAAATAACTTCTGTGCAAAAATGATATCAAATAACTGCAAAGTATAAAAATATTTACATGTTTAGGTTTCTTAAGTATGTACAGAACAAAAGCCCTGAAGACTCATTCTATAGAATAAAAATATAGGACATGATAATAGTAACAAAAAATATATATATTTTTATGGAATTGTTATTTTCAATTAGTTACAAGTTATCTAAACCACAAAGTCTCTTGACATATTGCAAAGCCTGATGCCAGCAGAGAATCTGTTCTTCCTTTTAAAATATATCCATTTTGCATTATATTTAAATTTCAGTTACAATACTGAAACACAGAACAAAATGACTTGTGCATCATAATTCAACTAGATTCTCTTTCTTAAAGGTACACTGCATGGTATTAAGATTCTTCTTCTTCACTGGTCATCATTACCCTAATGAATTCCAATCTCGAGTAGCCTCCATCAGATGCCTCTGTCCATGTCCTACCCAATTATCCTGATTATCAAATATTCTACCACAAAACCAGCAGCTAAACTTAGCTTTCAAGGTGTTATCAGAGGTAGTTTTCACAATCTGGTAATTGTTTTTGCTAGTTTTTTTCAGTGTCAATTTTAACACAAATCTTTCTTTTACAGGGCTGATAGGTTTTATTGTCCTATGCCTCTTTTGTGAAAGATCATCAGTAGTTCGGTCCAAACGATTACAGAAAGCTGGCTCCAGGAGAGCTTCAATAGTTCTTTTTGACAACGAAACCTTAAGAACATGTCCTTTAAATTTAGCAATAGTTTTCATTACATTTACTACTTCTGGAACATCAGCATCGGGATGGTTAAGTACAACAACTGGTTGATTTCGCCGGGGACATTTCACAAGCTGTTTAGAATTAAAAGGAAGTAGTTTCAAAGTCCTCACAGTATCTTTTGATGCCCTTGGTTTGTAAGGGCCACCTGATTCACTAACAACTCCAGTTTGATTCTTTTCCTTACACTTCCTGTGTAACATCACCTTCTTTCTTGGACGTTCTGAGTAATTATCCTTTCTTTTTCGTTTGAAATTCTTGTTTCTCTGCAAAACCACAGTTTCTGAACCTTGGGGGCCCATTTGTTTTAAACGAGGTTTTACTTTTGTAATTCTGTTTCTGGTGTTCCATGTGGACTTGTGGCTAGCATAGCTATTCCTATTGTTAGCTGTTACTACCTGTGTGCTCTCGTCAGAACCTTTTTGCAAACGTGTCCCTGCAGGTTTGGCAGAACGTACTGGTTCTACAGGACGAATACAACAGGCTGGACTGGAGCTTGCCACAGAGGCATTTGCTGGCATGAACCTACCTGGTAATATTAAGGCATCACTAGAATTAAGATTAGCTTGTTTCTTTGCTAGTGCAGGGGTAAGGGACTGCATGTTGTCCACGTGTAGTGAGGGCACTGAGCTGCCGACTAACCGATCTGCTTCAGCCAGGGACTCCAAAGAGGAAGTCTTAATTTTCACCAAAAGCTTTTGTTGCATGGCTCCAGTTTTCTTTGGTTGGCAATTTTGATGATAAGCATTATCCTGAAAAACACTACGTTTATGTACTACAGGCTTGTTTGGTGTCATACATTTCAGAAAAACTGCCTGCTGTCCATCAGGCAAAAGTGCATAAACACGTTGTTTCTGTTGAATTTCCTGTTCTTCTGCTGACTCCAAGGAACCAAAGACAGCATCCTGATGCTCTGTTAACACTTTCACAGAAGAAATTCCTTTCATAGATGACTCGGATGAATTTGTAATTACGAGAGGTCCTTTGAATGGCATGCTATTTGACGAGTCATTTGCTATACTACAAGTTCTCCTATTACTGGAACTTCTCGTACTTCTAAAACTGTCATTTTTCACATCTGCTTTTGAAGCTGGTATGGTTATTTTACCATATTCTCTGGATGCCGCTCTTCCTAAAACCTGAGAACTATCACTAGGGGCATTTGCAACTGTTCCAATTGCCCCATTAAAAGTCAAAATCATTCCAGGTCCTTTATTTAAAACAAAAGAAGCGGGTACCCCTTTAGTCAAAGGGCCATCCGACAAACTGCTGGATGGAAGAGATTTTCCTGAAACAACCTGCAATCCAGGTTGGTTAGCAAGGTGCAAAGGTACAAAAAGTCCTGATGGAGGTGACTGAACTAGAAGAGCTTTCTTCTGTTCTTGATGCACTGGTGAAATGCTACGACTTTGGGCTGTAGACTGCATTTTCTCTAACTGCTGCGTTACTGTTGCATCTGCATCAGTTTTAGGCAAGTTATCAACACCTGCAGCTCTGGATAATTTACTCGCCCCCTGTGAATCAAATGATGCCCTGGATATCTTTCTTTCTCTCCCACAATGTATGCCTTCATTTGCGCTACGTCTCAAGTTCAACTCTCTCTTACATAAAGGAAATGCTACATTAGGAGGTGGCCTCTGAGACTCACATACAGTTGCTGAGCTCTTTAACTGCATAAAGGCTTCATTTCCTGTGTCATGACTCGAAAGCAACTTGTCAGAATGAAGTTTTACACAGTTATTTGACTTGCTGTGGAATTCTTGCTGAGTAGTTCCTTTCACTTTTAACACATCTTGTAATAACTGATTTATTTCAGGGGACAAATAATTAGCTGCCTGTTCACTCTGTAATGAGAAAACTGATGTGATTTTAGGCATTAAAGCTGAGTTAACGCAATCCATGGCATTTTCTTGAAATTTCTCTGCTACGTTCTGAAAGCCTTGATTTACGTTAGTGTCCAAATACTGCTGGCCATTACTATGCTGGTCTTCCACAAAACACTCTCTGTCAATAATACATTTAGACTGGCTTTTAGAAGACACATAGTCATTCTTAGCGTTTATGTGTCCGTAAGCTTTATTAATATTTGATGGAGGTGATACAATTTTTTCTGGCTTTAAGCCTTTTACTAACTCTGAAAATGAAGATGGAGGTTCACCTCTCCTAATGTTTTGAAAAGAAAGTGTTTTGCTGGGAAAAAAATCTTTAGCTTTATCATCTGTTGACATCCAAATGCTACACTGGTTATCTGAAGTGTCCACTTTTGAATAATTATGAAAAGAAAGCAACCCTTCATTAGAAGAATCAACGGAAGATGAAGAACACAGATTATTAGTTCCATTATTATTATTATTCAGGCCACCATTTTGCATTTTCAATTCCGGGAAAAAGGGCATTTTCATAGGGTCACAATGAAGGGAATTGGCAATCATAGGTGGCAATCCCTGAGGAGGACTCGGAGGACTATAGCTTCCCCATGAGATATTACTTTGAATTCCAACTTTTGTCACCTCATCACATGGAGGCACAGCTGAGCCCAACTTCATCTGCAAATGACTTGAACTTTTTTCCACAGCTACATTTCGTGCTACAGTTTGGGAAATACCTCTGCCACACAATAACGAATTATTTTGTTTCTCCACCTTTGCTTTTGCTGAATGAAGAGCAGAAAAAGAAAACGGAGTAGAGGTTAATGCGTGAACATGGTGGTTCTTCAAGGCTGTCTGCTCAGTCGCATGTGATAGAGCACCTGAAGACAAGCTACAGGAATCAGCAGTCTGTAGCAAAGATGCAGAGCTATCTTTAACTGCATCAGCTTTCTGACCCAACAAATGCGAATTTTGCTTACTTGTAGGTAATAACTTTATAACAATATGTTGCTTTCCATCTACCATTTTAAATCCCATAAATTTAGCACTGTAATTTGCAGGAACGGAGATTTTATTATTTTTGACCATCAGTACTGTGGGCCCATGAACAGCATTCTTCAGTAATCCCAGGCCATAACTGGCTCCATCATGTGCTTTATTGTATTGCGCAGCAGTAGCGGAGGGCATCCCACTAGTGAAATTATGCTTTTCGCTATATATAATTTCACCTTTTTCTTCATTTGCTTCCACATCTCTTACACACTGGCTCTGATCCTCAGGTTTCAGGTGGATTTTATTCCTACTTCTTAATATTTGTGAATTTTCTTCAGGATTGTCACTGCTTATCATTTTCCGTCTCCAGAGTGCTTTCTTTGATGTTCCCATTTTATACCTTTTTAACACAAGTTTTAATCCTGCAGAAGTCTTTACGATTCTTTTCTCACATTTATCCTTTTCCAGTTTTTCTTTTGCATAGAGGTGGTCTCTGTGCAAAGCTATAATGTGTTTTAAAAGATAATCTTTCCGTGGCGTGCTGTAAGTGCAGTACTGACAACCAAAAGGAAACGTACCAGCATGGACAAGAAGATGCTTCTGGAACTCCTCTTTCGTAAAGCTCATGTGACGGCATTTTCCACAGTTATATGGAACCTCATTATGTCTGTGAATGTGCTGAACAAATGTGCCCACATCCTGGGTAGAAAACCCACATTTTTCGCATTGAAAGTGACCATTTACACAATGCTTTGCTGTGAAGTGTTTTGTCAAATCCAACAGAGTGTACATATGCTCATCATTACAGAGCTCACATTTGACTAAAGTGCTACGATGGGTGCGTCTATGCTGTTTGAAGGACTGAAAGTCATTAGCTGAGAAGTTACACATTTCACATGGATACAAAGGCAACTCGCCATAGTGTAACAGCTGAAAATGTTTCTGTAGATCATTTGGGCTGTATCGAACATTATCCATGCACTTTGTGCAAGTGAAATTAAGTATCTTTGCTGTCGTTTTCAACCCTTCCTCAAATTGCACTTCTGGTTTATTTTGCAAGTGGCTTCCCTCTGAACAACTGGGACTGCTTCCGCTTATTTTCTCCAGATTTAAAGACTTCCTTGCAGTCTGCTGTTTACACTGAAACAATTTCCTAAATCTATCGACTTCATGTTTCATTAATACTTCATTTGGAATGTCCACCTTGGGTAAATCAATTTTCACATTTTTCAATCCATAAGAGAAACTGACATCTACAATTGCTGGTCGAGGCATCATACTTAGAGTATCATTCACCAGTGCTTTTTCCAAAGTAGTATCCATAGAAAGTTTCTTTGCAGCATTGTGGTTTAACAAATTATTTTTTTTCTTATCGCAAAAAATCTGTTCCTTTTCCAATGGCATTATTTTAAGTATTCCTTCTCCTTTTGGGGGAATTGTTGAGATTTGTCTTAGATCCTGCAGCAAACTACTGTGCGGAATTATCCTCAAGATTCTAGAACTTCCCCATTTTATTCCCCTGAAATTAGAAAACAAACATAGGAAATATTATTTCTAGAGCTAATACAATGAGCACAGACTACAATTCATTAATCAACACATGGCAATCTTTGAAGTCATTGCTAAAATAGCATTTGAAAGAAAGGGGAAAAAAGCATTAGGCAAAAAGGAGGCACTGTATTATAACCTTTTTTTTTTTTTTTTTTTAAGTAACATTTATAGGGTGAGGTGGAGGGAGGGAACCTTTAAGGGATATATACTGAAAAAGAGGAAAATATTTTGGTACTTCATTACATTGATTTTTATCCTGCTACAGCACTGAAGATTTTTTCTTTTAAATGAAGTTAGCACTTGCTTTGGGATCTGATAAACTCAGGTTTTCGTGCAAATATAAAATCACTACCTCATCTGTGACATGGATCATTAATTGTGCCTAACTGAAGTACTAAAAACAAGCCAAACTCAACAGCAGTTTTTTTTTTTTTTTTTTTTTTGCCCTCCATTAATACAGGCTGTTACTTTCACAGTAGGCAACTATTTTTATTAAAAAAAAAAAAAAATGTACAAAAAGATTTCCTTTGCTAATGGAAAAGTGACCATTATCAACACACAGACCACCAAACCAACTCAGTCACCATGAATGAGTTGTGAGGCCACCTTTAGTATCACATAATTGAAAGGTACTGGTTTAAAGTAGTAGAAACTAGCGAACAGATGTAAGTTTAATTCTGTTTTGTGCTGTATGTTCCAGTATAGGTTGTTTTTTTTTTTTCCCCCCCCAGAACATGAGTATGACAGTGAGCAGTACTTCCCTATAGGTTCAGGGGCTCAAGCAGGTATGCTCTGTATCCTTCTCTTTCCATGGATTTCACATCAGCAATTCTATAGTGGGCTCCACTCACACTTTATGTTCAAGTCTAAGCTCAAACAACATTCTCACATGTCAACATAAATCAGCAGAAAAAGGAACATGGGGAAAGGGAAAGGGAACATGAAGCTATACTCCATTTGCTCTTGCCTCGTATATTGTGTTTTTTGCTAAATATTTTTTTTGATAGTGAAAAAGCCATAGCATCACTGTCCTCCTTCAGTCGCAAAAATTAGTAAGGCATTGGCTGAAATCTGATCAGATCCCTCCCCCCGTTCTCTTGTCCACCCTGAAGCGATAAAAGCTTGGAAGTCATCAGATCATCCTATTTATTCACATTTTAAACTGAAAGAATAATTACACCCACCCTCTATAGCGCTCAAGCACAAGAGCTGCCAGCAATTACAGTCAGCATTACTAAGGTCTTCCAAATATTTTCTCATAAATCTATGAAATTAGAGGATCTAGTATTAAACATGTAAATATACAAGAGAAAAAAGAAAGGAGAATGAAATATTTTCAAGGCCATTTTTATGTACCCCAGTCAGAAGCAAGAAAAGCAAAACATATTTTTAGTACATTTTTATTGTATTCTTAGAAAAGGATATTAACAAATTTATACAATCCTTGAAAATAATAAGCAAAAATCTCTACCTTTCAAACAGATTTCATTACTATAGTTCAGTTAATCCTATTCTTCAATTACAAGACCACACACTTTTCAACTATACATCTGATATTCAAAGCAATTTTAAGAAGCCACACCGCACTGGGAGTCTCTCAAAATTACTACTAAGCATTCCTTCCTCTTTTTTTTTAATTGAACAATACATTTCCTGTCTTCCACACTGAAGATTAGTACATGTGATATTGCTCTACTCTGAGCATTAAGAACAATTCATATATATTACACTCCATTTGCACCAAAAATGCTGTATTACAATACTTGCTCATGCCAGTGCCAAAGCCCTTGAGGCTGAACAGGAGCAAGCTGGACTACAACATAAATAAGTGACCAAAACATGGTCTGCGTGTGCCGCCTGACAAACATTTATAAATACAAAGATGCTACAGATGAAGCTTACAGGTTGCATCATATATCATCCCCCAAATAGCAGCCTGTTTTTCAAATTAAAAGGGAATACTGTCAGATACTAAAACCTGTAATATTTATACAACAGTATAAACCCAAAAATGGATGCAAAATGCTGCAGAGACCAAACCTCAAGCTTTTCATGTTGGGTATCCTTTCATTAATCAGATAGAGTGTAAATATGCTTTGCAAAGTGTCTCAGCTGGATATTTCCAAACTCTATTGAGATCTCCAGCTAATTAACCACAAAAATTAATTTTGTTATTATCAGGTACCATGCAAACACTTTCAGCATAATAAATGAAACTATTAACTTGTATAATTTAAAAAAAAAAAAAAAAGGTCTTTTAAGTTTATCCAAAAAAATCAAACTTACTCATTAAGAATAGACTAGACTTCAATTCTTCAACAGCTTTTTTTAATATTTTCCCACTCTCATAGAAGAGGTAAATATGTAAAACTCAGAAAAGGCCACAGTCAGGAGAAATACTGAAAGAAAGCCTGCAAACAAAAAGACGGATATTTTTAAAGGTATAAATAAAAGCATGACTGTAATCCTTCTATCTTAAATTGTATCCATATTTTTAAATTAAAAAAAATAAACATGCTACCTTCTCCCTCATCAGAGAACACCACTGGATACAACACAAACTGTAGATTTATTATCAGAATTAACAGATAGCAATCAAGCTCCTCCTAAATCTTTTTTTTTTTAAATCTCCATTCTGTGATTATTCACAGGCATTCTTAACTGTGGCAATTACAAAGACATAATAACTGCTAAAAATAGTAATTGGTACTTCAGTCCATCAAATTTTAACCTAATAGAAGCTTGTCTTCGGAACAAAACAAAAAATAAAGCACACAAAAATTCTTAAGGAATTACAGAAAAAGTAATTTCCACCAAAAGTTTTGCAAAACTAAAGGGGGAAGAAGTGGTACATGCACAATACTTGGAATGTCTTTGAAAATTAAATTTGAAAATAAGCAGTATAAAACAGACATGATGAACACAAAGTCTAAAAATATTTAAGTGTAGAGTGAACATAAAGCCACTTGTGCACACACAAAAAGTAAGCGCAAGTGTACAGCAATTTCTAAACTTTGTTTTTTTCACTCTATGGGTGCTTCGATATGTGTTTTGTCAAAAAAAAAAAAAAAAAGCACATGGAGAAAAAAAAAGTTTCAGTTACATAACTTAATCTAGCGCGAGCAGATAAATAGAGACTCCTGAGTTTAGTATCTTTTGGTGGGGATTTTGCATTTAAATAAATAATAATAATAAAACACATCTGCAGCCGCCCTCCCAGGCGGGCGGGCTGCCAGGGCTCCCGCAGCACCCGCGTCCGCTCCAACTCCGCAGCCGGCACCGCTG
>JAWLRI010000060.1:2888354-2922814 GCA_034781795.1 Crypturellus tataupa | reverse complement strand
CGGCGCGGCGCGCGCAGCCCCCGTCTCGCTGCGGCGGCGCTGGGGGACGGGCTCCTCTCTGCTCCCTGTCCCCTCCTGCTTTTATGGTCCTGCTGCCCTCGCCCGCGTGAATCCTCGGGCGGCTGTCACGCTCGTGGGCCCGTGTAGACCGAAGATGGATGAAGGGCACAGAATATGGTGGATATTACCTCACCGCAGCAGTGAGAGCCTTGGGGACATTATAGATGAATCACATTAGTTGGTGCATATTCAGATGCTCAAAATCATACAGACATCAAAACTGAAATTGCCACAAAAAGAAACAGTTGCTTAGTAACATGTTACTAGTGTTGTTTTTGTTACTTAGAAGGATAGACTACATAGGACACTAACACAGGGGTGTAAAGAGGTGCTGCTTTAAAGCCCAGGGAAAGATAACAATCACACAGCGTATGAAGACACAAGTGAAATGGCCAAAAGGAGCAAACAACCATGGCAGAAACAGGGCCTTGAGATGACACCTGAATGAAAAGGGCACTGAAGAGGAAAATCTTTCTAAGCTGTCTCCAAAACCAAACCAAGGACTAGAGGGTTTCAGCTCCCAAAGGAAGAAGCTCAAACCAACTCACAAGCAGTTTGACTCAGCTAAATTTTCCTCCAGAAATCTTGTCACATCTTTTAATTCCAACCAGGTTTAAGAAAAAAGAGTTTAGTAAGGATTGGACTTAGAAGCAAGGAGGCCTGTCTTCGAGTGTGTGTGTGCGCGTATAATAAGGATCCATTCTCAAAGAACATATTTTTCATTCCTCATTCACACTGACATCATTCGCTTCCCTTGTGTCCTTGATGGTAAGAGAGAATGAGTAGAAGCCACTCTGAATTTCTGCTTTTTGGCCCAAAAGATTATCTTCACAAAGCAAATTATATCACAGATTCTGCTACGCCCAAATGAAACAATTTGTACCAAAAGCAAGCAAAGAAATATACTGAGAAATATACTGGTATTTTACATGCAAATCTTGAGATCATTCTTCTGGCTGCTAATTCAGTATATTCACATAAATAGTCAAGGGATGAGTACAAATTGTTCCCGCAGTGTTTTGGATCTGCAAGCTTGTTACAACTAGAGAACAAAATGAAAAACAGTATGGGTATCGCTCTGCCTGCAGCCTCACAGTCAGAAAAGATATAAGAAAAGAATTATCCATAGAAATCATCAGAGTCCAGCCTGCAGCTACAGTATGAAATTTGTGTTAGAATACCTGTTTTCCTAATGCAGGGATGAAAAATTATATTGCATTGTCATCTGTTTAAACAGATTAGCACGTGGATGCAGAAGAAAGTATTTTACTTGTAGTGTATCACTTTATCACTCAAATGCAGAATAGATATGAATGTCAACCACAGAAGAAAAAAAACCTGCAAAGTAATGAGATTATTCCAACAAAAGGGAAAAAAAGAAGGATTACTGCCCAATTTATCATATACACTGAGATTTTTTGCAGTATGGAAGTAATCAGAAAAGATGTCCTCAAGACAAACACAACAATAAGTATATTGGGATTAAGACACATATGGAAAAAAGAAGAAAGTCGACCGTTTGGTGAAAAATGATAAAAATGAGCAGACCCATGAAAAAGATTTCCATTATGCATTAGCGCCTTCTAAAATAACCATGAGAACTGCTTATCACTACAGTCAGTATCCCCCAAAACTCTTTCCCAAGTTCCCTACATAGTAGCTTCTGGTCTTCCTATTTTGCAGAAGTCCTGAGAATACCTGACAAATGACGACACCCAAGGCTGCCTCTGAGATGTCTTTGAAAGCACTCGCTCGTGGAAGTGGCAACCAACAAACACAACTGCCCTCGCACCACTCTCAGCTGCAACACAAAACTGGAAGTTATCAAGGAAAGTGAAATGAGACCAAAGTCTTAGGGCAGGGTGTCCAAGGGCTTCAGAACGGAATGAAAGATGAAGAGGAGCATATGTATTTCTGAGCATACTAATGCCGACAGCAGAACCTCAAGTGACATCAAGCAACCCCTTGGGACTGAGTGCATGAATGCAGATTTGGATATTTTCTACATAGTTTTATGTTATCCTTAGAGTCTTTAAGGTAGTATCAAGCACTGCCATTTCTTAAGGATGAATGAATGCTGCATAAAAAAAAAGAACATCTTTTGCACTAAGAGACCACTCAGTGTATCTAGGTAGGCATGATACATAAGCATCGCTGTTGAATTCCCAAATTCTTAAAAAAATCCACATAAAACAACTTCTTTCTTTCTTTTTTTTCCAAATTAAATTGAATTTGGTTCACTTTACAATGTGAGTCCCTGAGAAAGATTTCCATTTGCAAGACAGTCTGTCATATTTATACATGAATTATCCCATAGCAGTTCTTATTTTTCACCAAAAAAATGCTCTGACATATGTAATCAATTTTATTTTCTGAGCATTGGCTATTGTCTCCAGAATGTATACAACCACTGTAGCATACTGGCATTTTTGAAGATATTTGTACTGGAACTAGTCTCCAACAGAATACATGTTTTATTTGAACACTCCACTTATATTATTTTGTTTACATGCAAGATTACTCTTTTAATTTACAGGTCATTACAAGAATTAAAAACAACCATCCAGCAGTTAGATTGCTTGTCTCAGACACTTTGTTGTTGTCACAACAGTTCTCTTCTAGTTCCTATGAGCCAGACATTTTAAAAATCAACAGCAGACACATCTTGGCTCTTTTTTGCTCCAAATTCAAAGATTGTCTTTCTAGACAGCTGACCCACCAATGCTAAGCAAAATCTCTCAATTCCTAGGCATATTTTTCCTTTTCAATCAGGTTAGTTCACGACTCCTTCCATTAGGATTTCAGCCTTCTGCTTCCTGTGATATTGCCTACCCAGTTGTAGCCATGGAAAGAGACAAATCCTTGCTATATTTTTCATCTTTTTCAAAACTTGTTGTCTTTTAGAAAAACAAATAGTCCTTAAGCTGCCCTGATGATACAAGATAGTAGGAGGTACTGCCAAGCAGTACAGAATAATATGGTTTATGACCTCATTAGACACAACCTAGTAAAGAAATCTTAATGAATTAAATTTTATTGTTTAATAGGTATATTAAATGATGAAATAGGCAGATGTGTGAGATTAAATTGTTCTTGCTGTTAGTGAAAACAGCAAAGTGATTCCGAATTTTATCCATTATAAATAAAGAATGATTTAGCCCATGTCATAAGAAAAATATCAGGAGCAGGAAGTCTTCCAGAAAATCTGTACAGCCAATAGATGAATGATGTATGAAATGAGCTCTCAGAAGATCAAACCACAGAAGAAAAGCAGAATGAATTGTTTGCATCTGTTTTTACAGATGTAAGTACAGAGCTTGTGAAGGTTTCTGCATTAGAACTCTTTTTGTGGAATATGTGCAAGAGAATCTGTCTCAAATTAAATGTCATTAAAAAAGGTTAAAGAACAAGTCAACAACACAAACTAACAACATGGCTAAGACCAGAACCAAGAGCTCTAAAGGAATAAAGAAGGAAATAAGTAATCGTCATGAGTGATGTGAACCCTCCTCAGCTGAAAGTGATTCGGAGCCAAAAGAATTGGAAGATAGTACACGGACAGGATTTATGGGGAAAGCAAAGAGCTATTATCTCCCAAGTCTGACGTGCGTACTGAACAAAGTGACAGAAACCATTAAACAAGCATAGGATCCATGGATTTATAAATATTTATAAAAACAGGACTTGGGAGTTGATTCAACACAGGTTTTGTGACACGTTCCAAAAGTATATAGGCTTTGAGATGGCCTCTATGCCTGAGGACAGGGAAGAGTTTGTAGGCAAATGTTAATTAGATTTTTAAAAAACTTTTAACAAGGTCTTTCAACAAATGCTTCTAAAGGAGTTAGTTGCCTTGGTGGGGAAAAAAGTAGTCTATAGACAGAAAGCAAGTTACAGGAATTTAAATTTAAATTTAAAGTTTCCAAAAGACTACTACAAAAATTTCTGTTAAGGCCTGTATAGTTCTGAATATTCACAAATAGACAAAAAGGATGAAATACCACAGTGAAAAAGCTGACAATAAGCTCTTCACAGTTTTCTGCAAAGAACCACAGAAAGGGTTCACAGGGCTGAGAGGCTGGGCAAGAAACCGGAAAATAAGACTCAATGTATAAAGGAATACATGTAGGGAAAATAATGGGCATAACAGACAGTGTAATAGACAGATAGGAAAACCATGTTGAGAACTCAGCAATAGCCATAAGGGTAATAAACACAAATAGAAGTTAAGAATCATTAGAAAAGGAATAGCTGAAGAAAAGGGTAACTGGAAGCATTATGTAGCCACTACCCAAGTCCTTGTAATTGTGGATCCTCCCCAGCATACACAGTTCTGCTCTCCTCTCCCAGGCAGGATTCAACAGAACAGAGGGTTATGAAGCAGGAAGGCAAGTGCATGGAATCGCTCTAGCACAAGAATGGAGAAACTCAGACCTTGAGGAAGGGTAACTTAGAGGGAATATGACAGAAGTGACAATGAAGAAGGTGAGCGAGGATGACTGCTCACAATTTCTCATAGTAAAAGAATTATAAGGATTAGTATTAAGTTATCGACAGACAAGTTCAAAACAAGTAAAAGGGGTGCTAGGTGTAGTTTGAAAAGCTATAAGACGAATTCACAAATGAACAACAGAAAAAAAAAGATACCACCACTGAGTCAAAATGTCCCTGTGCTTCAGACTTCTGTGTGCTGGGAGAGCAAACTGGGAAAAGAGCACAAAGCATTTGCTGTTGACTCTTCCAGTTTTGGCCAGATGATACTCTGCTAAATAGACTCAGTCCCCTTGTTAATTATTTTAATTCAACCACCAGACAGACAGATCTGGTTAAGAGGCCCTGTTAAAACTGAATATCCCACATGCACTTATGTAGTTTTTTCAAACACAATTTCTGATCACTTGCACATGAAGATTCTGCAGTGAAAGAAAATTTCTTAGGAAGTTACTGAGTCTTCTAAAACTCTGGGAGGAACATCTCTCTGTTTTCCCATTTCTCAAATGAGTAATTTTATTTTATATTTATCATTTTCTGATAGACAACAGATGGAAGATGCTTATGTTCTGATGTACATTCTTATGTATGCACACAACCTTTCTTAAATTTCCTGCCCTATTCCTAGATTACTACATGTAACTCCATCAGTAATAATCTATTCCAAGATGACATTCACCTCCCTGGATACCTTGTGTTGGTACCAGAACTATAATTTCCACATGACCTATTTCTTGATCAGGATAAACTAAACTCACTGAACTGTATTCTATCCTCACTTAAATTCCAATCTCAGGAAAGCCAAAGAGATTGCAAAATTAAGTGAAGATGAAGTCTGATCACTGTAATTTTAGTACATTTCCATGTATACAAATGTTTTCAGTAGCAGGAAGAGCTGAAATGAGGTAGGAAGAGCCAACTCAAAGCAGAAATCAAGGCTGGAAAAGAAAGAGGCAAGAGCAAGGAATCCAGGCAGGATTAGGAAACAGCACTGAGTAGGAAGTGGAACTAAGAACATGTTTAGAAAGCAGGAAAAAGGATCAGAATTTTAGGTAGGGAAAAGATCCAACATTCATGACTAGGAGTTAAGAGTAAAATACCAGCTAAAAGGTACAATGCCATCCAGAGCCTCTCTTCCCAGGTTCTATACATTGAGATGGGCTACACCAACCAGCTGGTTCAGAGTGGAGTCCGTGAACCTTTGCATAACAAGTTAGAGCCAGGTAACAGAGAGAGGAAGACACCTTGGCTGGCGCAGTTTGCTGGGTGGCACGGGAGCATCTTCTCTAATGGGGCAGCCCAAGGGACTGTTTACCAGTACTGAAGCCATATGTGAGTTGCAAGTTGAATGAGACATAAGAAGAACTGGCAAAACCAGAAAAGTTGGAAGCAAAATGAATTGCATAGAGACACTGAGGGAGCAGAGCGATCCTCAGCCCATTCTGAAAATGGGGAAGCTTTTACTCTTGGTGGGCAAGCAAGCCAGAAACCACACACCATTGCACATACTGCCTTTCTGATGCAACATTACAAAATACATCCTGTGTGCTCATCTTGTTTTCTTTAGCAAGGAGGGCTAATTCCTCCTTCTGGAAGTTACAGATGCGCAAACCAGACTGTTTAAAATCACCATATTGTTCTAATCCATGACACACCCCATGTCATTATATATTCCATAATGCCATAAATTCAGTGTATTTTTGCATTCCTATCAATTATGACTGTATGTCAGTAGCGATGGTTTCTCTCTAGGCAGATACTAATGCACTAACACTAGGCACACATGCCTGCATACCTCAAATTGTGCTAACCTGTCTGCATCAATCTGTTCTTCTGCCCATGTCAAGGTGAGCACTCATGAAAGCACTAAGAGAAGCAAATAATTCTACAATGAACACTATAATATTAGCTGAAAGTACTTTTTTGTCTTACTCCATGATCTAATAGTTTTGTACCTTTCTTGGTATTTATCAGGAACTTCTAGAATGTCTCTTTCAAGAACTGAGTGACATTCCTAACATAAAAAGGTTTTCACATGAATAACAACACATCTCCCTGTATTTTAACCTTAGCTACATACATAAACTTCAAAACATAAAGTAGAATCAAATGGGAGAGCTAAAAAATACTCAGGCATGAGTGTCTGCTCCCTGTTGAATTGTGTGGAAACAGTGCAAGTATCACTGTTTTTTTCATTGCTTTTTTCTTTCTTCTACTTGAACAATGATCACTGCTGATAAAACTCATCTAATGAAACCCCTGCCATCCCTTAATCTAATGAGAAGACCGAGGGCCTAGATTCCTTTCCTGTACTCAGATACCTTTCTCCTTTTTTTTGTCCACTGGTTATATCTTCATGTGCTGAATTTTAACTGGGTCTTCTAGATCTTCCTCTGAAAATGCATCCAGCTCTTCCTACATCTTGTCAAGATATCACAGCAAAATCAGACACCGACAGAAGTCTCTGCTTTCCTATTCTCTCCAGTTTCTATGCTTCATTTGCTCTCTAAAAAGTTTCAGATGGGTTTTAAAGCATTATTCATAGACTAAAATCTATTAATCTGTTTTTATATAGTCAACAACTCTGACTTTGAGCCATTTTGAATCTTTAGCTAGCTAGTCCTCTATCTGCAATTTAGGGCTTGCAAAGGCAACAGCAGAATAAACTTTCCCTACCTGGTCCCAAACCTCTGTAATTGCATTTAATCATGCATTCACACTGCAAGTTCCCATATTCTTTGGGAACTTTTGCTAAGATCAAAGATACTTTTTGCTGATCTTTGGCACTTTTGCTAAGATTATTAGTATCAAGCAGTAACTTTTGAACAGTGAAGACAGGGATGAAGCTCCTCCTTCACAGGGCCCAAAACAAGGCTCACACAATGACTTCTGTGTCAATACTAGGCTAAATTTGAAGTAGGAACCTAGAATGGAAAGCCCTTCATATACCAGTTTCGATCCCTTGATAAACCACATAGTCCCTTTCTGGCTATTTCAAAAGATTTACTAGAGACAGCAGGTGCCAGGTTGCCTTTTAATTGTGCCCTGTGGCTTTAGATTTCACTACCTAATGGCAGATCAGTTACACTATGTTGACTTAGCTTAACAACAACCTAAATAAAGACTTTTTTTTTTCTTGGATGTTTTTCCTCTGTCCTTAATCCATGTGAGATACATTAGCCGTTATTTTAGTTTTGTGCCTCATAGGCTTTCCAAGCAGTTTTCCAGACATGCATATTGTACCAGTTCCTGTTTACAGGAACAGAGCTGACTGCTATGGTGTTAACATGTTTGTTGGTTTTTAATGAAGCAACTTTGCATTGGAGAAAATAAGCCTTTAATTAAAACCAGCTGGTACTGCAAACTGCTTCATGCTCCATAAAACTGACCACGGTTTTCAGCTGAAGATACCTCCTTTTTTTTTTTTTTTTTTTTTTTTTTTTTTTTCCCCTTCTGTATTTCCTCTTCCTAACTGAAAACTTTGTTGCCGGTTTTTCTCTTAAAGATGGAGGACCCAATCCCACATAAGAGATGGGCAGATGTAACAATCTGAGTCCTAAACACTTTAGTATATATATCAAGGAGATACATATACCTAAGGATAAATAGTTAGCAGGTGACAGTTACTTTGTTACTTTCTTCAGCAGAGCCAATAGGTCAATTTATATGAAACAAAATAAAGGTAAATAAAGACTTCAGAGAGTTCAGGAAACACTAATGGCACATATACTGGGAGGGAAAAGTGATGAGGGAGGGTGGCCAACTGTGCATAGCTCTAGGAAATGAGAGCTCAAAAGGAGAAGCACACCACCATTAAAAGACAGCTCCCATAAGCAACAACCCATCTTAATTATTTTATATTTCAATTACAGGTTAGCTTTTTCGTTATCTGCCTGCTCATGAAATCTTTTCCCAAAAGTTAGGTTTGACCACAGCATTTTATTTGTATGCCTACAAATATTAACTTACTAGGTATTTGTGGAGACTACAGTGATTAGTAAGGCAAAAGATTAGGAGCAAGAAGAATCTAGGTCCTAATCCCAGTTGAGCCACTTATGGTGTAACCTTGGGGAAGTTACTTGACCTTCACGTTTCTAAGTAAACTGCTGGAAATTGGATGCCAGCTGGACCTCTGAGAATACCAGACACGTCTGCTGAACTCCTCTCAATTAAGAAATGCTGGAATCATGGCAGGCAGGCTCGCATTGTGACTGGGGGGAGTCATACACATAAATATAGTCAAGGATTAATGAACGTCCTCCCTTTCCTGGCAGGGCTAAACCAATGTTGAAAGATGGACTATGCACTACACTTCATGTCCAACTCTTGGCTATATCATGAAAGGAAATGATGGCACACGAGGCAATTAGACATTAGCAAAAGGATTCCAGCTGTTCTTTTCCACCAAGCATTCTCTTGCACTTCCAGCAATGACATTTATCAGATTATCTGCTTAGAAAGATTAGATTTATAAGGCCAGACTCGCAGCTGCATCCATGCTGAACTGGCTGCAGATCGTTAATACTAACTAGAAAGGACAAGTCCGCCAGTTGGTAGTCCCCAAGAATGGCATGTCATTCCAGCCATATTTACCGCAAACACACCTGGCCACGATCCTACACCAGTAGTTTTATATCAGAGGAATTCCTCATGTCAAGTTTATCCCAAAGTCCTTTTGTGCAGCTAGAATATTTTGCTGAACCAGGTCTAGATAATCATCTTCTATCAACGTTTGCAGTATGGTTTATCAAAAAAAAAAAAAAAAAGTGTGAATGGCACAATGGGGGAATGCCGAACTTTTAGCCACTTTGGCAGTAAAATAATAGAATCCTGTGTGATCCTTAGACCTCACAATTAATTGAGGGGAACACACCAAGTTCATACATTACTGCCATTATAGGACCAACACGGTCTCATGAGAGTGAGTGAAAACATTAGCTGCCTAGACCATGACTACAGAAGCAATTTGAAACTCTGAAGATTGAAACAGTCCCATGTTAACATATAAAATCTCCCTCATTTCCTACAAAGGAGAAAAAAATCTCTAAGTAATGAGAACTGTAGCTAAAATAGTATTTTCATAACGATCAAATTGTGGAGAAGCTATGAGGTGCAAGATTAGGTTAAATGTCAATTGCTTTGTTTTTGTTGTGATCCTGATGAGGAGTCACTGTTAATGTTTATTTGCTAGATTATAGAGCCGAACTTTCTAACAGAAACATGAAATATTTCACATGTTTGATACATGTTTGTGTGGCAATGCAAGCTTCATCTGGCACTACAGGGAAAGGTAGAGTAGGGGGTTTTAACAGACAATTACTAATTTTCTCTGAAAAATCTCTTCCCATTATTTAAACTTTATAATTTCTTTTAGCTTAGAATATGGGCACAGAGGCCACCATGAAAAGATCACACAGGACCACACAGGTCCACCCTTTACCTCCCTGTGTGCCAGTCAGTTTGGCCAAAACACAGGATGTCTAAAAATGCTGCACATGTAGTACAGCTGAAAATGCTACATCAACAAAGTTGCAAAGAAATTATGTCCATCCTCTAAACAATCCCGTTCTTCAGTTTCCCAACTGTAATGATGTAGCTCACAGCAAATTCCCCAAATCAGCAAACACTACACCATGTAGGAAAAGGTGCAAAAACATCTATTAAGTTGAGACTGTATTTATTCAAAGCAAATTTCAAATTCAAGTATTTTCCACCTCCTTCCATACCTGCATGAGAAAATCTCAGAATTAACTTGTGCCTTATTCATAACCAATGTCCCTGATTAAAACAAAGAAAAATTTGAACCTTTGAAAATATAGCTGAAAAAAAAAAATGCAGGCTGAAATCTTGGATCTTGTTAAAACCTAAGAAAACATTGTACCCCTTAAAGTCTAAGTGGGTGGAATTGAACTTCAGGACACAACACAATTTAGAGAATTTAAAAATACTAAAACATCATGATACAGGATATCAAGAGTAGAACTGATCCAAAATAAGGATGCCAAGAGTAGAATTGATCCAAAATAAGTGGTATGAGTCATCAACTGGAGATTCCTTCTGTCCAATAACTAAAGAATGTCAACTAATTTTTATTCTCTATTAGATAGCTAGGGATATCTGGGCTGAATAGCATCACTTGTTACAAGCTACTTTCCATTGTACCAAATTTCAGTCAACTGTAACTTGCCAATCCACATTTGATACAAAGGCTTCAGTCCTTGACTAAGTATTTTGAGAAACACAGATCAAGTTAGGGAATACGTAACCAGACTGGGCTCGACACACAAGCCCAAGGAACCTGATGGGAGGCACCACAGGCGCTGAGGGAGGTAATGGATGGACATCGTTGTGAGGCCACTCTTGAAGCCAGGGCAGTCAGGCTTACTTTATATTAATTTCTTTCCACACGGTAAATAAACAGCCCTCCATGTTTTACTCTTTCCACACTGGTCCCCATTTTGCTGGCTTGACATCATTACTTGGTAATTTTAGTCCCAGTCAGCACATGCTGCCACTATCTGTAGCAATTTTCACCCAAGCGGGTTCTTCACACTTCCCTTTCACCTCTTCTGTCAGATAGTTCCTCCCATTAGCACACACTTAGTTTAGCCCCCAGAAAGTCATTACTTTCCCCCTTTCCCTGTCTGCAGCACCAAGTTTCTTACACTGCTGCCCTGCTATTTTCATCTCAGGCCGCTGTCACACAGCTGGGATTCCCCCATGTTAAAGGGTGTTTGCAGTGAGGTGAAACACAGCCTCCTCTTGCTGCCTGGCACCCCCAGATCTTGTCCCTCTCCACCGCTTTGGTGCTCAGTCCCATGGCACATCTGCACTGACCATTAATCTCTGTTACTCACTCCTTGGGTCATCACTGTTTCTTTCTCCAGACAAAATTTTCTTTACCTTCCCAGCACATCCAATCGTTAGTGTAAACCCCTGTCCATCTGCCTGCATACTCTGACAGAGATGATGCAATTAAATAGAGGCTGTATCATGAAGGCTATTCTAAAATCATGGGAATATTGGAATAGTAATGAGACAGATTAAAGCGCCAACCACCCCAGCATCTCCAGCAGCAGCCAAGCAAGTTCACAGGAAACAGTACAGGGTAGAACGAGATACTTCCAAGAAAATTCCCAGCATCTAAGGATTTGTAACTTAAGAACTTTCTAAAGAATGGTGGTATCCTTGCACTGTAACAATTCTTTATTCCATTTTCTCCAATTACTCTTTGAAAGTAACATGGCATGTTACTTTTCATCTAACATGGCATGAAATTTTACAGCCTAACTACATATTATCAGGGGAAAAAAAAAAAAAAAAGAAACAACAACAAAAAACCCTCCTCAGGTTTGTTTTGAATGGACCGCTTGCTAGTTTTATTCAATGTCAACTACCTGCTGGAGGTAGAATGAACATTTTTCTGTTCTCTGTACAATTGATGTTATCATATCCTCATCTTATCTCTTATCTAACCAGAAAACTCACAGTCCATTTAATTGTTCCTCATAGATGAATTATCCCAATATGCTTGACCATTATCACTCCTTTTTGTTCTTCTTTAAGGGGGACAACTAAATTACATCCAGTAGTCAAGATGTGGGTGCCTCAAGAATTTCTACCAAAAAACTGTATCTTCCCATTTTCTTCAGTATTTCCTTAATAACTCTAACTCATTTTTAGTGGCTACTCAGTGCCAAGTCTACATTTTTATGATCTTGCCTCTTAGATTTCCCAAGCAGTAATAGCCAGGCCCCTATCCATCACTTCCACCCATTTAAAGTTAAGATTTCTTTTTCCTCTATACATTTGTCCACAGGAATTTCAGCAATCATTTTATCATGTAGTCACCTGACAGCATGAGATCTTTGTGCAGATATCTCAGCCCTCATTAAGGGGCTTTAGTAAGGGACCTTTTGAATGCCTGTTCAAAATCCAGCTGGTATTTCCTAACTTGTGAAGACTGGACTTTGCAACCTCATAGCCATTGTTTGTAGTGTATTAAGTGTATAAATAAACAGAAAGAAACAAACACATTTTTATTTCTAATAATATTACTAAAAATATCTCCAATATTATCAGTATTTGTGGCATGCATTTGCCCTACTCAGCTGATGTTTTTTACTTTGGTCTGTACAAAGATTTCAAAGCCAAGCTCCTAATCTTTCACAGGAAATACAGCAGTAAATTTTGCCTGAATAAGTAGTGTCAGAACCCTCTTTGTTGTTCCAGTGTTCAAGTATAGCTCTTGCTCTTTCTCCTTTCATCACATCTTTTCTGTAGAATTTCTTTCTGTTTTTTTTGGTTACTTTCCATCTGTTCTAATTACTATTGTACTCATGGATTTTTTTCCCCCTTCTGTTCAGTGTCCATTCTCTATTTATTCTGGTTCCTGAGCTCTTATTTTTCGTTTGTTTATTTTTCAGAATCCTCTCCGGTTCTGTACTTCCCCATCATTATGGCTGCAGCCATTCTGACATTCAATGTATATTATTTATTTAGCAACACCAAATCAATAGACATTGTCCTAAGCCCTTGCAGACCTAACAAAAAGATGGTCCATTTCCCTGAACATTTAGCCTAAGCCTATGACAAAAATCAGGGGAAAATAGTGTATGGGAAAGCACAATGTAACAATGAAAGTTATGGAGGGAGTCATAACATGCCTAGCACGTAGCTCTGTTGACTAGAGGTGGTAGAGAGACATTGTGTGAACGACAAGGTGGGAGTATTAAGAAGTGGTTAGATGTCCACCAATGTATAAAGGCCACCAAGGGAAAAGGTACTTGTAGAAAATTAGTAAATTGAAGAAAAATAGCATAGGAAAACTTGAGAGTGATGGTTGATGGATCATAACAAATACAAAGTTTCCTTCTCCTGAACCATGTTCCTGGTATTTCTTCTACTCTTCCTCTAGCACTAGAAATATCACCTCGCAACTCCAGACAGTAAAAATCCTCATGTATTTTCATGAGCCACAATACTGGTGCACAAAAGAACAGGAAAACTGCCCTAGCCAGTAAAAATGGGAATTCATATTTCGTAAGCGTAATGCTTGGACAGGAAAAATCTGACATACTGGCTGAGTACCTCTCCTGCTTACTGTGATATAGTTGGAGAGAAGAGTCATACATATTATTCCTCTGAGATCTGTTCCCAGCTACCTTTAGGACTTGCTATGAAAATGGATCCTGTCCCCTGATATTCAGACCTGGAAATCATCTGCTTCAAACCTATCTTCAAACCTGGAATGCAGACATTTTAATTATAACTAACATCCACTCCTTAACCTAGTTACTTTCTTATCCAGATACCCGTGTCCTGAAGTTCCTCCGTTCACTTCCATTTTCACTCCCTAATACTGGCTTTTCACCTTGAAATTTTGACCATTGCTTTCAATGTAATTGTCAAGAGAAAAGCTGACTTGAAATCTAAGTGAAGTGGGGAATCTGCAGGCAGCGCAGTGAAAACCGGGTCAGCACAAAACATCAAGTAAACTTAGCTTCTTCCATGGAAAATATATCTGCATCGACTTCTTCATTTTTTTATAAGAAAAGGGGCAAATGTTAATCTCTAGGGTTCCCCTTTTGCCTTGAAAAATTTGTTTTCACAGATTCCGGGCATTACATATTTGTAAATATATAATCTGAATTTATGACAAGAATGAAGATTTAAATATATCACAACACTTCAGATCATCTTTTCAGCCTGTATCTAACAGTACCTTGCATAATGGCCTCCTGCTCTGTACCTTCTATAGCCCAGCATGGCAATGCTCGGTCACAAATAATAAGTAATAATGAAATAGAAAAGTGGCTAGCAAGCCTATCCAAAACATTTATTAAAAATATAGGGTCATATTTTACAGTGCATGCAAGCAGCTCAGAAATGTAGGGGGATAGTTAGATTTCCTCTTGCAAAGCGAAGTGGGACCATTTAGGCCCTCATTCCTTCTCCTGGAGTTACTGGCCCTATGGCTGAACAACTAAACCTGAGGACTGACGCTTGTCTGCATCAGTACGTTCTGGCACGCTGGGTTTGCAGGTGACATCCCCTAGGACAGAAGCTATAATAAAATGCTGACAGCAGTAAGGCGTGGCAGCAATTTCCAAAATAAAGGCCTTAAGTCTTAATATCAAGTATTATTACAGTGCTTCAGGCTGTGAACCATTCATTTTACTTGCAATAAAGCATATATATACACACACACACATATATGTATACACACGCACACACACATACACACACACCCCTTTATAGTTGTGAAACTAAGCACCACAGTCACTAGTCACCAATCTACTTTTGCATTAAATAAAAAAACTCGCCCTAAATACTCTCCTCTGCAAAAAGGGAAAACCAGCAACAAAAACACAATTGAAACAATTCTGACATTAGAGACATACTTGTGTCACAGGATAATAAGCATACTAGATGACATTTATCCCTGGGCAAGTACAAAAAGTATAGAGTGATTTTAAGGTGTTGATGTAATTTGGTGAATTCTGATTCCTAGTGTTAATGTCTGTAGAAGATGAAAAGCAGTGAAAACTCTGCATCACAGAAACATACTTCCCACTGACACAGCACTGCCAGTACTAGCAGATTTTTGTTTCTTACAAGTGCCAGATGGCCTCAGCCCTAGGAAAGCCACACATTTAAATATAATGGCAGTTTCAGCAGTGATCTCATACAGCAACCAGAAAGGCTAAAGACCTCCCATATTATAAAGCACCACATTACAGAGCACCAGTTGAGATCCATGAGACAAACCACTGCGTTTCTGCAAGTCACCCGGTAATTGATATTTACCATTTCACTTCAGACAAGAGAGAGCTGTTTTTCCTTTACCCTGGAGCAGTCTGGATTGCACTTTCCAATCTGCCAGCTAAATCCTCTAGAAATCAGTCTTGCTCCCTTCTCCGAGTTTGATGGACAAGAAGAGCAGAAGAAATGGAAGGTGCCAAGAAAATGCAGTTTACCAGAAATTGAGATGTCAAGTGTTTGAGACTGGCAACATTCAGGTAAGTTCTAGACATATAACTAACTTCTAAGAGCAGAAGCCAAAGAACAATTGAACTAAGTACGTCAATTTGGTTTCATCTTGTAATATTTTTGCAGAGGAAGAAGTGGTCTGAGGTTAGTGATGTGCAATACAAGGCAGCCTGATAAACATTGCTCCCGGGTTCAGAGGCAGAGCAAGGAAGGATCCCTTTGGAGGGTTAAAAGGGGAGCTACAACACAACCTGCTGGCAGAAATTCCATTACCTCCCTTGTCCAAATGTAAAGCCAAACTTATTAGAACAAAAAAAAAAAATTATGAAAGATTTCATCCTGTGCAATAATAGAACACAAAGGAGCTTCTTCACAGTAGTAACATATTTTATCTCAGATGGGGAGATGGGAAAATCAAGTTTTCAGGTACTTCTGTACTTGTACTCTGAATGTTTAAATGTATGTATGTGTGTATGGATATATATATATATATATATGTGTATATCCAGCAAGATTAAGTGAAGTGCAGAAAAAAGGAGATAGGGCAAAAAAAAGTACATTAAGAATTCCCTAATCCTTCTCGTGACGTCTGTATATCCAGAGCAGAGAAGCAGAAGTACTAACATGGAAGATCAATATAAGTCAGTCTTGTGAACAATGATTTTGGCAGTTTAGAACTAAGAAACCCTAGCAGGAAAATTAACCCTCATGCAGTGTTTTGTAGCAAGAATATTAAAGAAAAAGTCTAGACAATTTGCCTGATAGATTACAAAATCATAACATTAAATATGAGAACAAATAAAATTCAAAGCAATTAAAATTGACTACATGCTGTTCTTTTGCAGCTGATAATAAGAAATCATGTCTTTGTGAATGTATTTAGAACATATTTCTGCAGAAATTTATAGGAGTGTTCTTGCCTTGGTCAAGTCAAAGAATGAACTGCATGCTCAGAAACACAGGTATCATATTCAGTGCATGATAATGAATCTCTCAGGCCTCCAGAGTGGTAAGCCGGTTATTTAGGGAACCCTTCTATCCATTCTATTTTGATGCATGTGCAATGATGCCATCACACCACCTCTGTGAAGCTGCTTGGTGAGACACCTACATTTCAACCTGCTGTCTTGCTTAGAGGCTGTTAAAACAGAAAATCCAGCGCGGGTCACAGAGCAAAGCTGGAAAATTTTGCTGTCTGTGGGGTTTTCCAGGGGTCTGACAAATGTGGGAGAGGAGGACATCACTGGATGAGAAACAAAAAATGGAGATACATTCAAGGAATACACAGACAGAACAGCAAAGCTATTACAAGAGGCTGTCCCTGCAATTTCCCTGCTGCTTTCTTTTCACATCTTCTTAAAAAAAGGACAGAAAAAGAGTATTTGGGCAAAGCATCATCTCAAAACAGGCATGTAACTGTTGCCATGAACCTCCTTCCTGCTCTTTAGTCACTTTATATCTACAGGATGCAAGGATAGGACTGCACCAAAACAAAACAAGCCAAAAAAAAAAAAAAAAGAGGGGAAAAAAAAAAAAGAGACTAGCCTTCCTCAACACTGTCTTCTCCTAAAAGAGAGGACTTTCAACCCCCTCCCTACAAGTAAACTATTAGAAAAATGAGGAGATAGTGTGGGGGAGGGATAATGCAGTTTTCAGACAGGAAAATCTTGGGTTGTTGCTATAAATGAGTGTGGTAGTACGAGGAAATATAGATGCTCGCAAAAATAAAAAGTCCCTTGAGAATTTTGTCCAAAATAAATATAAATAAGAGCCAAATAATTCACAGAATGAATTAACCAATTTTTGGAGGTTTCCTGGAAAATAAACCTCATACCCTTATGGCATATTTCACTAGAGAGTAACTTTAAACCACCTAGCCATGCAGAAAAGCTGAGTTGCATCATTCCCTGTTTGAAACAGCAAGACAGACCAGCAACATGGTGTGTAAAGAGCCCACACTGAGTGAAAGAATTTCTACAAAATAAAGAAAACTAAAAAAGTTCTGTCCAGTTTGAAACTTGACAGCTGCTCTGAACTAGCTGGATGTTAACTTCACATTAAAGTTAAATTCACATTACCAAAATTCTCTTACTAGAGAATTTCACGAGTTTGGTATTTCTCTACCCTACGTGTACAGAACAGACACCCAGAGGGACAGGCGCACACTGTCCCATGACAGTGAAAATCTTTTTTCTTTACGTCCCCTTACAGGACAATTCAATACTACAGTCTAAAAGAATAGCTTTGGAGACAAACAGAAAATAAATAGATTCTTTTGTGAAGCCTCCTGTTCTTTGTTAGTGCTGCAAAACATGTTGCCAGAAGAGAGGAGGGTTCCCCAGATCTGGACAGAGGCAGCTCTGAGTGAGCCAAAGCAGGAATGGGAAAGAGGAGGTTCTCCCCTTACTAGCAGGGGACACAGAGAAGATTTTACTCTTTATAGATTGAGATACCAGCAGAGATGCAAGAGAAAAACTGGCAGCAGACCAACTACAGATAGGCATGGAGCTCGAATTTGCAGATGAACAGAAACCATTGCAATACTTAAGGAAGATTTTGCCATGGAAGTGTATCTTTCATTGCAACTATGAACCGAAAGCAGCCATTACTGAAGATAAAAGTCAAACTAAAAAAACAGATACAGAAATATTTATAACTTATTATGAAGAGCAGTAAATATGAGCTATGAAACAAGCTACAAATGAAGCTTTCAATGTGGGAATTCCTCTCATCATCACGAAATAATCACTGAGCTGCGTTTCAGGGTCCAGACTCTGCCTCAAAGAAAAGCAAGTGTTTCATGACCATGGCAACTATTGCAGAAAGAGCTCCAACAGGCAGAAAACGCAAGAGACAAAATTGCCTGGTTAATACCCAAGTCCTACAGGGAGACAAAATGGCTCTTCAGCTTGGGTGGTTATAGAGTGAACGACTGAACCATTAGTTTAGTTTTCAGGATCACTGCAAAACTACCGGCAGCATTCTGAAAAGAAAGACCACTGGAACACGCAATCTACTAGCTTATTTCCCTGCTCAGCAAGTACTGCCAGACTGCACAGGACAGTGCTCAAACAGCAGGCAAGCTGGTGGGGATGTGAACCCCCTCCTGCAATGCAACCCATTCCCTACCCTATGTAACTCTCCCCGCCTTTTGCCCCTTGCCACTGTAAGGCCCAGGGCAACAGAGTCTATTCCTCTAAAAGCCCCCCAAGACAGAGGGTTCAAAGCCAAGCTTTCACTGTCAGGAGACTCACAGATGCTAGCGCACTTGCTGGGCTTCGTTATTCACAAAACAAAAACTCCTAGCCTTTAAATTTAATTAGGAAAGCCTCCTAAATTTAATATGGGTCTTTCATGGCTTGTTTGCTTCTGCTCATCTATTTTGTCACTACCAAGTAGTAATCAATGTCCTGCAGGCAGCTACATTAGCCTGTTACTCCACAAATTTAGTCATCCAGTGAGGAAGGTGGAATAAAAACATGCCAGAAAGTCACACTCATGTCTTTCCACTCTCCTCCTTAGGCATAGCCAAAGCATGTAAACCAGGGCTGCCAGAGGGCCCAGCAGTGCCTGAAGGACCACACCAGCTCAAAGTTTAACCATCCACAGACAACCATACTCTGAAAGCCTGTCTAAGCAGACAAGGCAGAAATTAAGCGTTATTATTTCATTGCAGAAATGGTGGTAAACAGAACTTCAGAGAGATTAAATGACCTACCCATAGCCAGATAAGCGATATTTTGCAAAACTAACAAATCATCAACTTACCAGTCCGGCTGCTAACATGCCTGTTCTTCTGCATGAACTGTACAAGGCCTCTTCGCTCTTCCAGAGTATCCATTTCTCTTTTCCAGTCTGCTGCAGAGAGGCTGTAGTGAAAAGACTAAGGTAAGAGCCCATAGGTACATCTTTCAGAATAAACTAAAGTAATAAATATATCTAACTCACACCTTCCGCATGTAGATTTTCCTTTGCAAATATCAGTAACTCTAACATTCATCTGAGGTAGCATGCAGCTATGTCAGCAATCAGAACAGAACAATTTGCATTGCTTGGTGACCAGAAGCTCTGAGCTGACAAGGAAGGACTCTGTTTATTGATCATTTCACCTAACTTAATCTTTTAACTACACGGGGTTTTAACATGGATGTTTTATGCTTTGCATACCTAGAGATTTTCTTCTCCATTATGGATTTTTAGAATTAAAAAGATGAAAATGAAACCAAAGCATTTCACTGAGTATATATTAAAACTATATAAATTAAGATCTTAATGAAGACACATTTGGCTACAAAGAGAAGGAAACTATGCACAATTTTGCTTGGAGGAATGCAGTCGTGCTGAAGAGCAAGTTCAGACTAGCTAGGAGACTTGGAATCAAGGAGATTGTATTGACCTTGATTTGTGTTGAACTAGAAGTCAGTCAGTGACGCCTCATTTTTAGCTGAAATGCAGTTTTCTTCTGTAACTGATCATAGCAGAGGTTTCACAGAACAACTGTTAAGCACAGAGACAAAAATTATACAGGAATGTCCAGACAACATGTAATCCATAATTTTATGAAGTCTCACTCTCCTCTGGCTGGCACAGAAATCAGACTGGAGAAGGGCTGTGGTTCAAAGTGGTTTAACTGCAGCAGCAAAATGATAAGCAGTAATAACCCTAAGGCAGGGGTTCAGTGCCTGCCTGCACTTTCCTCTCAGAGCCGGGTAGAGGACAGGGCCCACACACAGAAATGGAAGAGGATGGTGGGGAGGGATCACCCAGAGTGCAGCCCCTTGACTGCAGCTCCGCAGGGCTGGCAGGCAGCAGGCTGCCTGTGTATTGCTAGTCAAAATTTCACTTCCAGCAATTCCTCTCCCTTCACTATGTCATTTTTATTGATCTGGTAAACCCTAGAGTCATCTCTCTTCTGGCAGGGCAGTAAAAAAGGGAAAGGAACGGGCTAAGCTCCAATTTCCAGCTTACTGGCAGGCTTCATCTCTGATCCTGGTGGTCCCTCTAGAGGTAAAAGAGCAATTCAAGTTTCCAAATCTACTTATTCCTAGGCATCCCTGCCAAACTAGCAAAGCTAAAACAGGAAGATGAGCTCAAAGATATTGGCATGCAACCAAGCAGGTCTTAGGTTGATGTATATCTACTGGAAATAAGGGTATAATAGGCATCATTTGTACCAACTTAACATACTGAGGACAGACTAGTGCTGAACTTAGTGCTGACTCTTATTCCCAGTTCCTTAAGCTCCTAGTCTGAAGAACTTTCAATACATTAAGAGCGCTTATACTTTTATTATATTTGTTACATATTTATTTTATGTTTATATTATTTTTGTCTCTTTCATTTTTCATACATTTCTCTCCTTCCCTCCCCATTCATGTTTTCATCTTCAGGCATTGAAGAGAAACTAAAAACAGTTTTAAAAGTACTGTTATCTGAATAAAAAAACTTGACAAAAATCAATGTCTGTTTTTTTATATCACTTAGCTGCACTCAGCAATGATACCCATCGCTCTTAGTAATAAAAATACATATATTTTAGGAGCAGTGAGCCTTCTGCTTCTTTCTCATGATTCCAAATTGATTACAAGATCCACCGAGCTGCAATGGCAACAGATCTTTGTCTGATCGGACAGTACGTGTGCCCAATTTCACCCACACAGACACCAACAACCACAAGCGCCTCCTGCTCCACAGCAAGCCAAGCTTGGGCAGGTATGAACAGGATGATCAGTGAACTTTATGTTGAGCCAGGTACCTGCTGGAGCTGCAAAGTACTTTAGCAGTGCATTTCTGTGGAACCTGTATCCTCGATGAAGAATATCAAGAAAAAACACACACATGCAAATCTGGAAGCAGAATGGACACAAGCCTGGCACAGAGCAAGCGAAACTTCGCCATGAGCTCCCCAGTCTCGTGGCAGCCTTCCCGTGAATGCATATACTTAGTCACAGGCTGCATTTTCCCCTCCATCAGCCTTTGGCATCAGCACTAGTTTCTCACCAGGGCCATTCATTAGATCCTAACCAACCTGGGCATCACAGCAGGCTTCCCAGGATACACATTCTGGAGCCAGCAGAGACACCAGGAACACCAGCCTTCTCGAGCCAAGACATGATTCATTAGTTAGCAAAATCAGTTAGTTGCACACACAGCTGAAGTGTTAAGAATAGCCTCCTTACCTGGTCTGCCAACTTTTCCTGGTTTAATATGGTGGCTTCTGCCTGGCTAAAACAGCCCAAGGTAAAAACAGCAGCAAAGTGTCTCTCTTCAGGGATTGCTCTGGTTCTCCCTTGCCTTATTTCCCACTCAGTGGCTGCCCATCCTCTCAGGTCTGGTAAAGTGCTCACCCAGCTCCTAAGACAACTCCCTGACTGGGGACCATTAAAACCCTTAACGAGACGGAGACATCAGTCCCTAGTGCATCCCACAGCACCTCCACTTACTGCTGGCATTCTTCTCCTCAATGATTCCTGCTAGACAAGACATGATGCAGCAATCCTCATCCTCTCCAGAATCTGGGGAGAAGCCAAAACACCAAGACCAAGAGTCAACAACATTAAATTAAGTGACACTCACTTAATAAAAATAAGTAAATACCCTCTATTCTCACCACGTTGAAATTTCTAAATACAAATCCTGATGCTAGTTGTCTTAGACAATTACTTCAACTTTCTCTCTTGGTTTAATTTATCCAGAAACTGAAGATAATAATGTATCAATAAAAAAAAGATACCTGAAAAGTCTGGAGATGAAAATACTCTAGCTGTGCCAGCTAGATATTAGATATATTAGATATCTGGATATTAGAATAATATGTAGTCTTTTCTTCCCCCAGTTTGCTGGGAAGAAAATCCCAGACAAACAAAACTCCAAACTTCAAAAATGATCTTGACATCTTTGACATCCTGTAAAAGGTATCTTTAGTAAAGGATGGCATTCCTGGCTTCTAAAGTTTTTAAAACACACACAAAATACAATTTCAAAACCAGCAATACTATCAAGATGACAGATAACAAATGTAACTTCTAGACAGACTCAAAAAATAGAAAGCTTTCTGGTGCCACTCAGGTCAAACAATTAGTCACAATGGTATCCTCAAAATTTCCACAGATGTCAGGGATGCCTTGCAGATGAATTAGCCATAAAATTCTGGAATTTACCAATCCCTCTTTATGAAAATGACCCCAAATTTAAGGTACTTCCACAGATTCTAAGAAATCACTTTCAAAATAGAAAGCTACTTTTATTTTAATAGAATTTTGTTACTTCCAATTTTAATAAAGTTTTCCTTACTTTCTTCATTTTTTTTAAATACATCGTAACTGTTTTATGTGAGATGCTTCAGAATATTTTGCACTTACATCAAAGCTTACAGGGTTCTCTGCTGCAACCACTCCCCTTACATTTTTGCTCACAGTAAACAGGAGGAGGTATCTGGTTTTATATTGTGTTTCATATTGGGGCAGAGTTTCAAATCTCATCATACCTTGAATTACCAAGAACCTGCACAGACAGTTATTGTAAATGACCTGTCGTAACTTCCTATTCAACAACTCTAAGATGACTTTTGGAATTTACATCTCTAATAAGCATACATAAATTTTGTCTTCAATTAGTGAGCAATGGGCAGTTTTTGCTAAGTAAACATACCGGTTTGCACCTCTTTCTAGTCATAGTATGAATTGACTCTAAGATCATCCGACTTTGGTTTCTGTATATAACCTGTTCATTTATTTAAACTATTACATACACATAGACAATGCACATATTCATCTATACTTTGCTTAGAATATGCATTATCTTCATTTTAAAAAGTGAAAATGACTAAATTTAGAATAAAATCCTATATGTATGTATGGCTTGAACAGGTTCTATGGGTAGGAATTAACCTTTAGGAATGACTCAAGAAAGCTGGCCAGAAGGTGTGGGTTGGGAGGGGGGGTGTTTGGGGTTTGTTTGTTTTTAAACAGTTGTTTCCCATCCAGATTTTCTGCGAACAGTACTGAAAGTGCAACGTCACTAGATAAAATTGTAGACTCAGGGAACAAGTGACAGTGCAAGATTTAACATCCCTATAGCAAAAGCTCTTCTTTTCTCGGGAAAATACAAAAGGAAAGTACAGCAGATTTCAGCTCAAGGCACCTCTTCCTCTTGGACAGAGTTCCACAAGTAGAAATCAAGACAACTCTCTCAGGGGACTAAATCTACACTCCTCCTAAATAATGGTCCTCAAAGCAGACAGGAGTGTAACAAGCTCCCCAAATCCATGTTAAAAACAGCCTGAATACAGCTAACGTGGCAGGGATTGGAAGCATCTTAACAACATAAAACATAGCAAAGTTGTGCTCAGCCGAAGCCACTGGGGCAGGAGGCATCCTTCAGGCTTCCCAAGACAGCGCAGGTTGGGTTTGGAGGTTCACTGGGCATTTGTTGACACCCCAGTTAAAGAAGGTCTGTGAGGGAGTGTCATGTGCTTGGGTGATAACTGTTCTCACAGTTGGCACCAGCTACAGCACCAGGGCTGCTCCTGGCGCTTGAGACACTGGAAGCAAGAATTTACTCAGTAACAGCTTCGGACAGCTTAGAACAACCGTTTTTCTCTACTGAAGCTCCAGCTGACTTCAGTGGGAACAGAACCAAGCTGTCACAGCCTCATATTAAAAAATCTTAGTTATTGGCAGTCCTCAGTTAAACCTTGCTGATGATAGGCTTATGACAGGTTTAAACCATGCTAATGTAGCCTTTGAATCTTTTATTAATTGCACTAAGCAACCTGGCTGCTTCCCAGCTGGTTGGAAGCAGCACGGCTAAGTTAGGTAACACTTTCAGGGCAGGCCCTGACACAAGTGAGCAACTACCAGGGTATCTCACTCCTCAGAACTCTTCTAAATGACTCAGAAAATAACCAACATGTTACACAGCATTTTCTGGTTTTGCATTCTCCCTCTGTACCATGCCCTCAGTGATGCGATTTAGGTGTTCACTACAAAGCCCCGACTCAGAATTCCAACATTTATTCCTCTATTTCAAAAAGAGGTTAAAATCAGAAAAGCAAGATAAACCCTGTGCTCTTTTGCTCATTCAGCTGTTCCTGAAGATACAGTTAAATAAAGCAGTGATTATTCCATAGCACTATAAAATTAATCTCAGTGCACTTACAGGTGCTTACAAATAATCAAAAAATGAAAATATTTGAAAATAGATACATGGTTGCACATAACCTTTCCTTCCTCTATGATCTATGCACGGCTTCAGAATCTGGAGACTTCTCTGGCTTTCATATGTTGCTGGCTTGCTCTCTCCTTGTCTCTAGCTAAAGCATGTTTTAAGAAGTTAAATATACATAACTATTATTAAATTCTACTTCACAAAGTTGCTTTAAAACAAACACAAGGTCCCAGTCATAGGGGATAGGGCCAGTGAAATAACTTCTTCATGAGGGGGTTGTGCTGACTACTCCCCACTGTCAGTTCACTGCAGGCAACCTCAGACTACTCCCCTGCTTGCCCTCCTCTATGTGCAGTCTGTTAATACACCAAAACCTAATATTTTTGGCTTTGGGATGTGCTTATGAACCACAAGAGAAAAGCTCGCAAATAATATTCTGCATGACCTAATCTGAACTCAGAAGCAAAAAAAAAAAAAAACCCAGTGGATTCTTTTATTACTTTTACTGTTTGTCCCCCCCACCCGCCCCAAACACAGCTAACCCGTATTACAGCTCAACGCAGTAGAGTAAGGATGTCACACCTCTTACTAGAAAACTTCTGCTTGCTGTCTTTTTTCTATTAATGGTAAAAATCAAGGTCTATGTTGTCTTTTTGTTTCCAGTAAGTACATTAATAGTTGTTCCATCTTATGTACTAGGAGACAAAGCCTGCCACACCTCATTGTATATTATACAAAGGGAAGCATTTGGATGAGTTAGATCTGCAGGATAATTTGCATCCAGTGATCACACTGCATAACTGCCACTCAGTTACTTGGAACACAGGTATCTTCTTCATAGAACAAGGAAATGAAACTCAAACAGAGAGGATGCAAATGCTCTTAGCCATATGTAAAAGGTCTTCATAGTAACACCAGGCTTCAGCACTCCCTAATACAAGATCTATACACTGCTGCATCAAGTAGGAGTATAAATTTGATCTATATTGGGTAATATACAGAATACCTTTTGACATAATTAAAATAGCAAGAGTATATACTGCAGAACTTAGAGCTGGCACGGCATCTCAAAGTCAGTCTGCTAGTTACACTGGCTAGCAGAAGACAGGTGATTCCCGGTCCTGTGTAAAGTAACTGTAGCACTAATAGACAATTCTTGATACAATCACGACAGTCATAACCCAGTGAAATGTTTTAAACAACACTGAACTGGCAGAGAAAATTGATGCCAGATCAAAGCTCTGGGTCATGCAACAATGTATTTTAAAGCACATGTAGGAGTCAGAGCTGAACTTCATATACCATTAAACCACAACCTAAATCAGTTCCACCATCACTGGCCTTGTACATATAGTCTTATACTTGTGATTTTGATAGTGAAATTATTAATCTAAATCTAAGTTTAAAAGCTCTCTTTTTCATTTCACCTCTAGATCACCATGGAAATTCTTATCTGAAATACTTAATAAACACAGCTGTCATGCAGTAAAATTCAGCTGTTGAAAAGTCAGTCTAATCTGATTTTCTCCATCTGCAGCCACTGCAATCTAACATGGTCAGAAACATCTGAAATTGCTCAAATATTCAACCTTTCTCAAAACTCTTCCTTGGCAGCCCCATCCAAGCCTATCAGCACTTATAGACACCAGCGTGACTTCAAGCATTACTCTGAACACCAGCCCAAGGACTTGCCAATTCCTCATCACTCTTATTCATCACCTGCTTCTGCTTTTTGGAATTTCTCGCACGACATTACATCTCCTTCCTCAAGGAATCATTGGCAGCCTCGTAGCCAGCCCAGTGCCACTAAGCAACACTTCCATTCCCCTTCTGTACTCCAGACTTCTTGCTCTGCCACAGCACCATGGGTGCTCACAAAAAGCCAAGCTTTTTGTGAATCTCAAAGCAAGAACCAGTCAAATACAATGATCAATCCTTATGTAAATACTTCTTTCAGTGCTACTTCATTCCAGAATTTAAACCTTCTGATCACTACTCACATAGCTGAGGTGACAAAAAAATGGGACTATGTTCCTAAAACTTTTTAAAAGGGGATTTGAACTCTATTCCGTTCCAATGGTTATTTACAAAAGTCCAACTAGGAATCAAAAAAATAACACTGCTTGTTTTATAGCTAAGAAATACAGAAAATGGCAAACAAACTGCAGTTTAGGAATGATAAAACAGAGATAATTTTACCAACAGTTTTAAGCAAGAAGTAATTTAGAAAATACAACAACATTTGTGCAAAACAAAACCAGCAATATCAATTAAACTATTTCTTACAAGCAATGCCTACTCTAATCACAGTCACATACTAAGCAAAGCAATGTTTCAAGTACAAAGATTGACTTTTGCCATCTGTTTTGAAATTGTTGGACCACTTCATGGAAAAACACAAGCTGGCATTTTTCAGACTAAGTCTATTGGTGAGAGGAGAAACATGAAGTGCTAGTTTGTTTTTTTGCCAAAGATAATCTTGAACAAGCTTAAGCTATTATTGTAATGTTTGAGTATTTCACAGATACTATTTACTATATTAATACCTCTAATTTCAGACTGAAATTCATACCATGTTTTCCTATGCAATGTTTCTCACTCATAATGCTAAGAGACAGAGAGTTCATGTTGCCAGCAGCACAGAAGAAAGGTTCTTACAGACTGTCCTCAAAGTAACTATGAGCAGAATATGAAAATGAATACATGAGTTTATTAAAAATGTGCACAGTCACAGCAACACAATGCATAAACCTACTACATACAGCCCAGTCATAAATGCACACCCACCCTGACAGCACTTTTCCCCTGAGTCTGAGGTTTGTCAGGGCACGGACTGAACAGTCTCACTAATTCCTCACCCCTTCAATACAGTGATGGAGACAGCCCTCGCCCTCTTAGGACAGCACCTCTCTTAAATATTGTCTACGTCATTGTGTTAAGCAGGCGGTGTTAATTTGTTTAGACAAAACAACATGAATTAACATTAAAACAAATTAGCATTAATCTCTTTTTCTTGAAAATTCTCTTCAGAATAAGGCTAGATGTGCGTTCATCAAACAGTAAATGAAAACCCTAACACAAAATGCAATCAGACAGGAGCACGTCGATCACATACTGTAAAATCAAACTATTGGGGTTCATTTTACCCTTCCATCAGACCACCTTTCAACCAGATTGCTCACTTAATGTGCTTTTTACATCAATCATCACAGCGCTTTTACCAGCATCCAAACAGATGGATATTTCTGTATTTTCATACTGCAGTGAGTGTAATGAATCACAGTCCAGTGAGTGAAAATACAGAGTACTCACTCATGGATATTAAAAACCTGTCTAAACTGGATGCGTTGTGACTAGGCAATTATGCACTGAATAGTGTAAGAGGGTATTACGAAGCAGTGATGAAAGGTCTTCTTGTTCATAAAGCCTGAGAAAAGTACATCAGCCCACTAACCAAATAATAGTGCACTTAACCAGCACTTTCAACACATGACCACGTACCTGCCAGGAAAATGCATCCCAAACACAAAAATCTTGAATTTTTCAGCAAAAACTATGATGTTCCTTGGCTGAACAGAGTTCTGCCTTTACATCCCTGTCAGTTACAGGAAAATAAACAAAGTTTTCTTGGCATTTCACTTTGAAAATGACTTCCTTTGAATAGGCCACTTTGCCCACCTTTATATTCTCTCAGTATATGGAAAAAATCAAACATGTTTGTCAGGAATAACAACTCATCACTATCTGCACTCCCATCCCTCCCATTGCCCATCTCTGAGCTAACTGCGTGACAAGTAACCCTTCCCTTCCTCAGTTCCAGGCAAACGAGCCAGCTGAAGCCTCCCAAGCAGGAGGCACATGTGCTTTAGGCACAAGATGCCCCAGGTGATCTCAGTTACAGGGAAAGATACTCCCTAAACTAAGAAAGTGGCTTAAAAATAGAAGAACCTCAGTACAAGTTATATCCATCATCACTGTTCCAATTGTATAGACATTCCCTTCATCTGACACATTATCAAAAAATATACACATCCTACTACCAAATAAAACATTCGGGGATACATATTTTTATAATAGCTTCCCAGAGGACAGGAGAACATTTAAATAAGCACTTGTTTATCTAAATGGTTCATGAAAAAAAATGGAGCATTCTCAGATGTTTTCTCTCTTAATAGCCATATTATTTACTAAATTCAACAGTTCCAGAGATTTACCAGTTAGTTCAAACTTAATTATCACATTTTAGTGACTAGTCCAAGAATTGAGAGCCTTGGATAGCTTTGAAAATCCTACCCACAGAGCTCCTTTACCACCCAATATATGCACTTACAAACACAACTCTGCAGTGCTTTCTAGAGGAGTCAGCCCTCACTCATGCTTCTGAAATGTTATGATTCCTTCAACTGACTTACTACATTTCATCTATGACCATATTGTAAGACAGCTGTGAGCAGTTAGTCCTGTCTTTTGAGTGATGCATTCCCTTTAATTAAACCCTTGAAATATTACTGCTAGATATGTCATCAAGTGCATCTTCTGCTTGAAAATATGATCAACAAGCACAATAATTAAAGCAGAGCTGACTTACTCAGCTCTAAGAAACACAAGGGCTAAGTATGGGGATTTATTTTTAACGGTACTCAGTTCTACAAAACTGAGAATCTTTTATGTTAAAAAACCAAGGAACCAGTCCTTGAAATATGCATTCTAATGAGCTACTGCCTCTGTTTTCAAATAAGAAGCACCAAGGAATCTCAAAGCAAGAACCAGTCAAATACAATGATCAATCCTTATGTAAATACTTCTTTCAGTGCTACTTCATTCCAGAATTTAAACCTTCTGATCACTACTCACATAGCTGAGGTGACAAATATATATAATTCTGCCAGTCAAAAAAAACCCAAACTTTAAAGATGCATCATATGATAATAGGTACAGAAATAAAACCACCTGTCAGTCTCTAAAGGCAGTTAATACTCTGTCATTAATATACCATTAATAAAGAGAAGGAAAGAAAAAAAAAACTATCAGAAGTGGTTCCTTCGCTATAAGGAGGAGGAAAAGGTTACTAATGCAAAGAGATTTCAATTCTCAAGATCAGCTTGGCAATTACGTGCAAGATCTCCATTTATATTTTAAAAGACACATTTAGTTTTCCACAGGCCAAGATGAATCACTCAGATATTAAGAGGAGGAAAAAAAAAAAAAAAAAGGCAGCTCATATAAATATATGCATCAATTCCTAAGATACAGATCTAACCTCCCAGTAACTACAAAGAGAAGCTGCCTCACTCACCATGCCTGAAATTGCATTAAAACTATAATCTGAATTAGAGGTCCATAAACTCTATTAAGGCTTTAGTAGCTCCCTCTTTAGAGGATTCCACAAAAATGTTACAGATATTTTAGTCCAGGTTTCACAGGTTGCATTCTATCCTGGTTTCGATGTAGTCCATAGTTATGTAAATCATAATTTTTCTTGGGAAATTCCAAGAACAAGGATGCTTCTTGTTATCTGTGCCTTTCCAAAGCACAGGCAACAACTCTCAAGGCCAATCTCATTTGCCTTGAGAAAGATGTCTCTCCATTCTAAGGACTTACTGAACCTGTTTGGGGTCTGTCTTGACTTACACAGGGCTAAGGTGGGAATACTTAAAGCACTGTACAAGGCCACGACCAGCATAAAGTTTTACATCAGTTAAAAACAAACTAAAAAACAAAACAGTTTTACTGTTTTTTTGCTTACTTTTCACTAAGTATTACTTTTAAAACAGTGCAGAAGGGCACGCAAAATTGTATTAACCTATTTTTCTTTCAGTGAAATTATTCATGTTCATTTCACCCTCTGCACTTGAATTTTGCAAACACTGGATTCTGGGAGAAATCAGCAAGTCTGTTTACTCTAGGAAATTTTGGAGGTTCCAATAGTGTTCTTATTAATTCTTCCAGTGAAGGGTTAGGAGCATAGACACAGCCATACGCTTCCTGGAGATAACCGTGTGGTTTTACAGAAGGGCTCTAGCTTTTTTAATAGGATTATATTCCAGTAACACTCAGAAAAGAACAGAATCGACCTCATAAAAAACATACTGGTCAAGTACATGGCACCTTACTAAGGTGGGCTTTGAACCAGGACCAAAGAGGAAAAAGAGGACAAAAGTGGCAACCTGAACTGGGCTGTAAAATCTAATAGGGAAGAGGAGGGTTAATAATAAAGATATAATATGGTCCTGGCTCAACGGACTGTATGTCCTGGCCATCTGTATGCTGACAGAGGAATAAGGGGAAATAAGACCTACTAGAAGTCTAAATTATGATTTAATTAGCATAACAGAGGCTCATTACGGGTAATCAATATAACCATTTTAAAGAAAATAGTTCAGGGATAAAAATAAAAGATAACACTTATTTGTTTCCTATCAAGGAAAAACTGGTTGGGAATGAGAAGACAGCTTCATACATACAAGACAGGCCATGAATTGCTAACATTGCTGGTCCACTGGAAATAAATGACACAGAAAGAGCAAAATGAAATCCAATTTAGTAAGTCAGACTCTACAAACCTGAAGACTTTATAAAAACTTTCTTTATTGTGAGGGGAAAAACATTATAAAGATTATTTTTTATTCAGAGAGATAGTAGAGACACAAACAGAAAGCACCCCAGAAGATAGGGGTTATAGTAGGAGAGATGTAGTAAAAGTAAACCTTTGACTTTTTAGCAAAGTTCGCTAAATCACAGATTCTTCACTGATTTCAAACACAAGACAGCAAGGGGGATGAAAATAGAGTTAAATCACTGGGGAGCATAAGACAAAGCCCAGCTATATGCACGGAGGATCACTCTCGGGTATCTGCAATTTGCTAGACTTCTGAGTACTCTGCAAACACATCATCAGCAAGTAGAAGGTGGTGTCAGACCATGAGAGCAACTTGTGGGTGATAAATGAAAGGGTCAGAAAGTTCTGTGACTCCTTTGAATTACCTCTCACTAAAAAGTCAAGCGTTAAGTAGCACAAGAATAAGATTTCAGCCTAAGAGAGAAAGATCAGAAAGGTATTTTCAGTCTGCTTGGCCTGACAAACCTCATCCTAGACACTTCCAGCATCAGCTGAAGTGCTCTCAGGTAATCTGAGTAACCATCTTACAAAATTTCTAATTCTAATGCCTTCTAATAGGCAAGATAGGAGAAGAATAGAAATATTAAATACCGGTTTTGGAAGGGAAATTAAAAGCAATGAAAACATATGAGGTGGCAAAGGGAAACAGATACACACTTGTTAACCTGACTGCAGTCTCTGGGAAGAGTTCTGGAAGAAATAACAACACAGACTATTTGTAAGTACGTGGACAACCACCACACAAATAGAAACCTCAGTAGAGGTTGTATGGAGGATATATGTAGCTCTAGTGTGAATCCTTGTATGGTAAGGGAACAGACTTCATATGTTCATCATCATGGCTACAAATGTTTCTTTGTTCCAGAAGTCTATCCAGAGTAAGGTTTTGCAGAGTTTAAGTTTGATTCTACTCAACACTCATTAACTATCTAGATGGTGGAATAAAGAGCATTTTTCATTAATTTACATATGGCAAAGCTAAGGAGGACTGCAAGGACAGTGCAAAATACCATCAGAATGAAAAAGAAGGATGTTAAACTTTAAACTACTGAAGGGAAAAATAAAATTCAATACAGAAAACTGCAGAAGTAGTTGTTAGGTAAAACAGTTAGCTCAGTAAGTACTTGACTTGATAAGTACAAGCCACTAGGCAGCAGTTCAGAGATGGGAGTTGTGGGTTAAAACAAATAAAAAGCAACCTCTAAATAAGTTAAAAACTTATTGGATCCATTTGGCAATAGTAGGTTTTTGCTCCAGCATCGCATACCACTTAAGTCCTGCACTTGGAAAAGACATGAACAGCAAGTGCCTAGAACACAGCAACAATCAAAAGTTAGAAAACATGACCCGTACAGAAAGCTAAAGTGACCTGTGATGGTTGGACCTAAAGTAGTAGTGACTGAAGGGAGACATGACCACACAAGCTTCAATTGCCAGTTCTTGGTGTCCATGACTTATAAAGAGTAAGTGACCTTAAACCTCCTGCAGGCTAAACATTGACAACTGTCCAACACTGTGATAGTGAAGCACTGGCAAGGACTTTGAGTGGAGATCACAATCTCCACAATCTCTCTTTAGCGAAAATCTTTAAGCACAGATTCAAAAAAAAAAAAAAAAAAAAAAAAAAAAAAAAAAAAAACCCTTTGGGAGGACTTTGACATACAGGATCTTTCTGACCCTTCTTCTGAATGCACAAAAAGCAGATACATATATTAAAAGTACACAACTCTTAAAATAAGTTGCAATGTGGGTGTAACAATTCAAAAACAGGTGAAGAAAGAGAGGAGTTTCAAGAATCTTACATATGTAGCTCCATAGCCAAAACATCTTTGTAGCAGGGCAAACAATTACAGAATTACTGTTCTCCCAGTTATAATGTATAAATCAGAGCACATAGCTTTATCAGGAGAGCATTTCCTTCACAAGTTAGACAAGTCACTGAGAAGAACAGCCAGAGTATCTACCCTTTTTTTCCCCCACCTTTGCATGTTACCTATCCATACAGAAGATTCTAAAAGCCAGTAGAAATGCAAAATGGTGTTTTTCTCCCCCCAGTATTTCACCAGATCACTATTTTCATTAGCTTGCATGTCTTCTGCTTTGTATGCATAAATTATGAACTTTTTTCCCAAAACATTTTTCCTCAAAATTTATGCATTACATAAAGAAATCTGTTGTAGATGGAAACTGCCTAAGAAATACACCATGAAAAACAAGGACTTCTATGTACCTGTACACCTCCTCACAGAGGTCACTGCATAGCATAACCCATTAGACTTGCATGTTTACAGGCACAGGCTTTTATAGCCCCAGCTAGTCATTAAACTGGTTATGTCAAAAAGCGGGGCTCACTTTATTTAAAAAAAAAAAAAAAGAAAAATGCCTGAACACAGGTAGAAATTAAAAAAAAAAAATTAAACAACTTCCTCAACATAAGATCTGTCCAAGGTATTTTTCCCCAATCACATTGCATTTTGTCATACAGAACTTTGTGTTAACGAGTTGCTTGGATATTCACCAATTTAAAGACACAAAGCACTATGAAGGACCAAGTATTAACTTGCAAGTGCTCTGTAGGAGTTTACCAGCAAGGGAAAAGTGCTCACAATAAATATATAAACAAATAGGCTTTCTGGGAATCAAACAGAGCGGGGCGCTCACTGCTGAGCGAGAAGCACAACCAGCAGCACTCCAGGACACGGAGGCCACTCACACAGGTGTGCAGGCTACTGAAAGCCAAGGCACACGCTATCAGAAACCTCCTTCGGGGGGTCCCGAGAACTCACCGGCAAAACCAGCCCTAACCCCCGCGCCTCACGGGCTCCCGCAGCCGTTAGGCTACAGGGGGCGGCCAAGGGGCTCCAGGCACCAGCCTCACGGCTGTCAATGCCTCCCTGCGGGCGGTCCGCCGGACTCTGCCCGCCGAGAGGACGCAGAGCGGCGCCTCGAGCCCCTCTGCCCCGGCCCGGGGCCGCCCGAGCCCGCCTCATGCCCCGACAGCAGGGGCCGTCACACGGGCAGGCCCAGCCCGCCCAGCGCCCTTTATCGGGGGCGGCTACGGCAGCTGCGCGGGCCCAAAGCGCCGCGGCGCGTGGCGGCCGCAGGCACGGGGGGCTCGGCGCGGTGCGGC
>JAWLRI010000060.1:2858736-2888254 GCA_034781795.1 Crypturellus tataupa | reverse complement strand
GGCGCAGTGGTGGAGCGGGCAGCTGGCGGCCGACATCCACCAAGCGCTGCGATACAAGGTACGGGGACGGGGGGGCTGCCCGCCGCGGAGGGGCTGCCCGCTGGGGGCCGGTCTCGCCGCCTGCCGGCCCCGTGTGCGCGGCGCCTCTTGTGCCTGGGCGAGCGAGAAGCAGATCCGGGCTTGGAGTGTGCGAGCAGCCTGGGTCTGCGGTTATACCCGGCCCCTGCCGCCCCAAGAAAGGGTCTTCTGTGCTTAAGTTGTATTAAAGAGAGTAAAGGGGCTAGGCGTGTGTTGCCTAACTCTGAGTTTCAAGCAGCTTCGAAGCACTTTATGACCCTGACCTGAAGTTGCCGTCTGGGGATGTTTTGGTTACAAAGTTCATCTTGTCCCCGGAGAGGTGAATTAGTTGGTGGTGAATGAAGTTAGTGAGATGGCACTTCTGTTGTTGTAGTGTTAGATGGCCTGGTGGCAGTTTCTTTGGAGGCATGATTGCTAAAGCTGCTTGGGTTTTGATCACAAGAGGAAAACAAGCTATTATACGTAGGCTGCCAAAATTACTGTTGCTAGAACAACACCGGTCTTCTGAAAAGGTAAAGTCTGCAGGTCTGCAGTCTCTGTTTCACTTTGATAACGTCCTGCAGAACTTTGAATTTATCTTGAAACCTGGAAACACTGTGTTACGGCAGCCCAGCTGGGTGTCGCAGAACAGGCTGCTCTGCTGGAAACTTTATTATGCTCAAAATTCTACTTAATCCAGGCGGCACGACTGTAGTTACTAAATTTATTCTTGCTAACAGGAGATTACGCTGTTCTGCTGTCCTGAGCTTTGTTGCATGTGTGCTGCCGAGCAGGAGCCGACAGGAGGGCACTCTGATGGTCCAGACTTGATATTCAGATCAGATAGTGCCACAGATCTTTCCTGTCTGTGCTGTTGATACGGCTATTTTGTTTTGTTTTCCCCCACATATCAGCCTATACAAAGTTTATAAACAGCAAGAAGTTGGGAGATTTTTAGGTCTTGGTTTAATATTCTTGTCTGCATCTAGTCAGAGCTGTTGAAGATAAGCGCCCATGAATATGCTGCAGCCAGATTAAGTCAGAGCTAGACCTGCTTGTGCAGCAAACGGTTACACGCGTGTACACGCGCACGTGTGCACACCTGCCCCCCTGCTAGCGGTGCCACCTCCCGCGTGCACGTAATGTCCTTCCTCCGGAGGCACCCGCGGGAGAGCTGGCAGCACTGGAACGTGCAAACGCCTCCGTGAAGTCTGATCGCTGCAACGGGGTGGGGGCAGGCGGGCTCCGGGTTAAGCACCTGGGCTCCGCACAGAAGCAGCTGGAGAACTGCGCCCTGCTGCGCGTCCTATCTGGGATGTCAGCTCTGTCAACTCAGGCAATGCGGCAGGGTGCAAAATAAAAGCACTTCTCTGAATGCACTGTGAAAATATGTTAAATTACACTATTACTATTATACTCCTGGTTCTTATGTAAGAGAGCAAATTGGTTGTGCCCTGTGGAAAAATGGTGCTGAAACCATGGGAGTGGATGGGAGGGGAGAACTTCTTTGAAAATTCAGTGATTAACTTAACAGCTGTAATAGTTGGATAGAAATTCAAACTGAACAGTGGTTGTAATAAATTACTTGTTGCTGTCCATCTAGGAGCTGAAGCTACCCCCATACAAAGGCCAGTCTCCTCAGTTGCACCTAAGAAGATACTTTGCAGATCTGATTGCCATCGTGAGCAATCGTTTCAGGCTCTGTCCTGCTGCGCGACATCTAGCTGTGTATCTGCTGGACCTCTTCATGGATCGTTACGACATATCCATTCAGCAGCTGCATGTGGTTGCTCTTTCCTGTCTACTTTTAGCAAGTAAGTATGTTGCACCAAATTTCAATTAACTAGAGCAATACAGGTTCTTCTGCCAAGTACTAGGAACATCTGGATGGGGTACTTGTAAAAGCCAATTGTCATACCTAAATCTGGCCCAATCGGTAGACTCTTTGTTTAAATTCATTTTGACTTTTCTTGGCATCTGAGAGGAGAAAAAACAAATAGTGATTAAAAAAATAATAAAAGATGTTTATGTTTAGAAGCACAGATTATTCTAAGATGAACTTTTTGAGAGACATAGGAATAGAAAAACTGTTCTTTTAAGGACAGCAAGCCCTGGAAAGGAGGGAATATCAACATAACCTGTGAGAGGGGTAGGAACAAAATAAACTCTGTGGAGACTGTCCTGCACCCTGTTGATGATGATCCACTCTTCTGGAGTGCTTGAGACTGTGTATGTTGCAGTGTTCTTTAAGCAAGCTAAGACTAACATAAAGCCTGCATTGTCGCATACAAATGTAGCAGATGAAGTACAGTGATTACACAGTACACTGTTGTGTACTTGGAAGACTGAAGTAATTACAAACACTCATTATGAACTGCCCTGCCTGTGCTGACCTTGGCTTGATTCTTGGGGGGTGTGTGCATATATATATATATATGCATCTTTACACTTAGGATCTCTTAGAAATTCCCCAAGAGATCTGGCTGTAGCATGTTGGGATACTGCCTTGTCCAAGCAGCAGAACTAGCTGCTGCTTCAGATTCAGTGGATTGATTTCACAAAATCACAGAATGGGTGAAGTTGGAAGGGACCTCTAGAGATTATCTAGTCCAACTTCCCTGCTCAAGCAGGGACACCTAGAGCACATGGCACAAGGTGGCATCCAGGCAGGTTTTGAATTGTCATTTGTCTGAATCTGTTTTCTCTTTGTCAAACAAGATATTGTATGTCTAGGCTCTGAACTACAATGCAGAGATGTTGACTATTTTGGTATGCTGCTTCCTTTTGCTGTATTGTCTCCACTAATATAGCTGCTCAGCAGAACCGTAAAAGAAGGAAAGGGTTATTTTGGATTCTTCTGGGGATAAACTTCAACTGGATATCACCAGCCAGCAATCATTTCTTGGCAAAGGAAGGAGCCCTGAGTATGAAAACTGTGTCTCAGAAACCAGTTTAATCCATACTAATGACAGATGTTCAAATGAATTTCATGTTCTAGAGAAAACTGTTTGTTTGTTTGCTTTGTGGTTGTGTGTCGTGGTGTGTGTGTTTTTTGTTTTTTGTTTTTTTTTTTTTTTTTTTTTCTCATCACATCTCCAGTCTTTCTTAACAAGCTGCAAGTAGAGCTTAGACAAGCATGGAGTACTCGGGTGAGAGCAGAGTATGAGCAGAGGTTCAGAAAGTACAAACCAAAATGCTGTTTTAAGCTTTCATCCTGTGTGGCTCAAACAAGTAGTTTAACCAGCAGTACAGTAAGTCAGACAACCCAAGTTGTAATATATATGGAAAGGTTATTAAAAGTAGTAAGAGAAGTGATTCTCTTTAAGCTTATATATCTGTAATCACCAGAGTATAGGACTCAAACTAACAGATGGGGGTTGGCATTGCTCAAGTCTTGTACAGGTATTTCCCACTGTTGGAAAAAATCAAATGTTCACTAGATTCAGTCTTGCAAAGGTGCCTAAAATGTTTATCCACAATATACTGTGTAGCACTGACAGTGAGTGTAAGATGGAAAGAATTTGCAATGAAACTGAAATAGCACAACCATATGGCAACTTTATGGAAATGTGACACTTGTTTCCCGGCTTAATGGGTTTTCTACACATACGATTTTGCTTCAGGCTGAACACATACAGGCCATGCAAGTTAAAGTCCAGGGTAGGCTGAAGCTACTAGCAATGTTAAAGTTGAAACCATATTTATGGCAGTGTTAGTCTTTGGATGTTCGTTGCTGACTTGTATTGTTTGAAATGCTGGACCAGCTATTCGGTTATCAAATCTAAAAATGTATTTACCACAAACAAACATTAAGAATAACTGCATTGGTCAGAGATTTGTTATACTCCAATACAAGTTACTCTAGTAACTTTTAAAAATGAGTAACAAGGGGCAGGGGGACAGGATTAAGGGTAAATGTTGTGTTGCTGTGTACTGCAAGTCGCATCACTGATATTTCATTGATGAAATTCTACAAAAGTTCTACAAAAGTTTTATAACAAAAACTTCTCTCTGCTGCACTAGTGATGTCTCATACAGCTTGCCTTGTTTCTGCTCTCATCAATTGGTTTCTGGCCTGTGAGTGAGAGAAGCACTAGGAAATGCCACCCTGTGCCATATCCTACATGCTGTTGGACATTCGCTGCTGGATTCTAACCCTTTATAGCAGAGGCTTCTATAATTCTATTTTGAATTCTAAAAAGGGATTCTAACCCTTTTTGTTCCAGAAGAAATCTTCTATTTGAGCTTTGCCTCCCAAAGACAGTCACAGGCTTGTTTGCTATAGTAGAAGTATGGCCAAAACGGACACTAGATGCAATCTGTTTTACAGTTTACTCGTACTAAACCTTTTCTCCCCTCCTCTTTCTGTTCACCTGAAGGTAAATTTGAAGAAAAAGAAGACAGTGTTCCCAAACTTGAACAGTTGAACGGCTTGGGTTGTATGACTAACATGAACCTGGTACTAACCAAACAGAACTTACTTCATATGGAGTTGTTGTTGCTAGAAACATTTCAGTGGAATTTGTGCCTCCCAACTGCTGCTCATTTCATCGACTATTATCTTTCTATTGCTGTCCACGAGACTGATCTTCATGATGGCTGGCCAATGGTTTGCTTAGAGAAGACCAAGTTATATATGGCAAAATATGCCGATTACTTTCTGGAAGTATCACTGCAAGGTAAGTTACATATTTGAATTAGTGACATCTTTGTTCTTGGAGACGAGTATTGTCCAACTTACATGAATCTCTTTTCTTTGTTCTTTCTAGATCATGCGTTTTTAAGTTATGCCCCTTCTTTAGTTGCTACTGCATGTGTAGCTTCTTCCAGGATTATCTTGCGTCTCTCACCAACATGGCCTACCCGACTACATCATCTTACTGCATATTCCTGGGATTTTTTAGTGCCATGTATTGAACGACTATTAATGTAAGTTAATAATAACTAAGCTAATAATAGCTTTTTTTTTAATGCCCATTTCCCAATCTGATAGTATGCTTAATTCATATTTACACTGAAAGCAGTATTTCTTGAAGTTCAATTTGTCTATTCTGAAAATATTTAGATATTAGGTAATATTCAAACTAAGTGAAATACCTGTGGGGGGGGGGCGGGGGAAGACATAAACAAAAAAAGTCTTATCTGATCTGACATCTTTTGGCATGCTTAGGCAATTTATTAAATGACTCATTCCCAATCTGTGTAGGCTGTTCAAATACAGAAGGTAATAGAGAAGAAGATGGGAGGCTTGTGAGTTTCCATTTGCTCTAAAAGCTCCATGTCCCGGAAGCTCAAGGGATGCTCTGAATGGTTTGTGGGTCAAAAATGCAAACTGTTTGTTAGGCTAATTTTGGAGGGAGGAGATGACTTGAAAGGTTTTATTCATTTTTGCCCAGTCTTGAAAAGGCTGTTAAACAACCTGTTTCCTTATTCCAAACCTTACGATCAAAATTTATGTCCCATCATAACTGCTTTCCTTCTACAGAAGTTTGTTCTTGCCCAGATCTCAGTATCGTTTGGCAGTGGCAAAGTGCAGGAACAGCTGTACATGGTAAATGCATCTTCGTGAGGAAAAAAACCCTGCAGTCAGGTCAAAGCCCAGAAATAAGTTAACAACATCTTAGGAAAAAATGGTGAGGGACTGAGCCCCACCTGTCTTCAAAAGAGCAGTTTGTATTAGACTACTTGGCAGATTTTAAGTTTGATGGAGTAAGTAGCACCTGCTTAACCTCAGCACAAAAACAAGAGAAAGAGCATATACATAAGAGTATATGCATAAGTATACACAAAGAGTAAATACATTTGAGACAACTGTAAATCTAGAGGAATCCAGGTGAGCTAAAAATGTCTAAAGTTGCATATTGAATGGGCTAGAAAAAGAGTTACATGCATTTCCACTTCTCAGAGCATACTTGTATATAAATATACATATGATCTTTAAGTATGGTAGTAGAGATCATTAAAAACCCTTTGGTGATAGTGCATCCTTTAAAAAAAACACTGTATTCTGCTACCCAATTTAAATGAGGTAGAAACATGTTCACATTCTGGTAAGCTGGCATTTCACTGAGGTATCCTAGCAGATCTTACTGAACTGATATTTTTAGATATTACTGTTAAACATTTCATTTGTATCTGCACTTAAGTGCCACCATGGAGTTAACTGAAATCCTAAATAAAACCCTGTACCCTAAAGAAACAAATTTAAAACCTGAGATAAGTTTAAATGGTAAGATAAAACTGTGTGGTGGTAATGTGTGGGTTTGCTGTTGTTTGTTTTTTAAATCGTCTCCTTAAAGGTGTTGGAAGTTTTCAGATAATTTCACCATTGGCTAGAATTTAATCCAGAAGAGTTTAAGTGATTTTAATATCCATTTCAATCTGTTCTGTCCTCTTATTTTCTTTTAGTGCACACGATAATGATGTGAAGGAAGCAAACAAGCAAAAAGGACAACATGCTCAGGCTGCTCAGCATCCTGGCTTCCAGCCCCCAGCTCCAAGCCCCCAGCAGACGAGTGTTCAGCACCATATTCCACAGTATCTCCAGGCTCATCAGCCTTCATTACAGTATCACCAGCAAACATCACAGCAGCAAAACTGTCAACAGATAATATCAGCAAATCATACATCATCCTACCCGCTTCAGACTTGCCCTGCTGCCTTGCAGGCTGGTGCTCAGGCTCGAGGTCACGTTCCGGCTGCTGCTGCTGTGTCGCTCGCTGTTCCGCTAGAGGTGAAGCCCTGTGTCAGCGTCTCCTACAACCGCAGCTACCAAGTGAACGGACGCTACTCCTGTATTACTCCCTGCTTTGAGAGGTGATAAGTACAAAATCAGTTTTGTGCTCGTTGGTTTGGGGTGGGAAGCTGTATTGAGGGGAATTGTTTTCGTTTTTTTTTTTTTTTTTTTAAATCTTAATTAAGTCTGAGGGCAGTAAGTTGAATAAAAATAGTGCCTTTCCAGGAAAAGGCAACTGGAATGGCAACCAGTACCTTAGCTCAAATACAGACTGTGAAGAATAAGCACACAGAACACCTTCTAGAAAGAATGTAGGTATCTGGGAGCAGTAAGTTCTCACTCTGGCACTCGCAATACTCTGTGCTTCTAACACACCTTGGAAGTACTAGTCAATAGAAAAATGTCTGTGGACTAACTACAGGTTTATCTTTTAATGAAGGAGATGTGCAGTATTATTTTGAAGACATTTATGTAATACCACCATACAGTGTTAACACTCACTTTAAATTTCCTGGAACGTGAAAATCCAATGAATGCCAGACTTCCCCAGATACCTGGGGACCACAGGAAGACAGAAACCTCTCTTGGATAATTCCGTACTCCTGCCCACCACCCCCTTTTTTTCAGTTCTTTGATATGTACTTTAGACTAAGGCATTTGAGTTAACTGGTGTTTTGGCTACTTTTAAGTTTTGTACCTCACAGGATAGACACTATGTTCTCCTCTTCCTCCTTGTCCTTTTTATGTTTAAAGTTAATTCTTTCATACTAACTCAGGGAATTTTCTACTCATTAATCTGTGCTGCTGGTTTGTATGCTTAATTGGGTATAATATGAGGGAGGAGGGTAGAGAGGGAAGAGAATATAGGGCAAGTGGACTGAGTTTTCTTCAGGGCATCCATATGCAGAGTACCAAAGGGACACGACAGTGTTCACAAAATGTAAATGTGAACTACCAGCCAGCAGTGTGGTGTTGAGTAATTGCAGAAGAGAGAGAGTTTCAGCTGAACTTTTACTATACCAGAACTGCTGCAGTGGCTGTGACTTGTCTGTACGTATACACACACATACACACACCAGAAAACATCCTGTGATTTTACTAGCAGTATAGACTGTACCAAAAAAAAAAAAAAAAGGACAGTTAAAGAAGTTCATTTTTGTATCAGTCTTATAGTGGAAGAAAATTCTCAGGTAATAGCAGGGCAGCTGCTTCTGCTATTTGCAAGTTCCAGAAAAAAAAAAAATGCAGATTTACCCTTCTAAATGGGTGGATGAAAAATGTATTCCAGAGTGAATTGCTTAATCACAATTAAGGTGCTAATTACATAAATTTATGAAATTACACTATCTCCTGTGGAGTGGATAATCTGAGGGTAGAAAACATCACTCATCCAACTCTTGGATGAAAATGATGGTAAAGATAGTAATGAAGAAATCTTCCCCTTTTTTTATATATACAAATATATGTGATAGTTGCCTTGCTCCTGTGGTAAGATATGGCATCAATGACAGGATTCCTGTGACCTTAATATATATAGGATGTGGGCATAAGACTGTCTTGTTTGTTCTTTTACCACCTCCTTTTCCTCTGTCTTAGTGAGAGCACTTAAAATGGTGCATCATCTAACGAAAGTGCTGTATTGTCAACGTTAGAAAGACTGTTTTGAAAATAAAGGCAGTTAACATGTTTGTTACCAATATTATGATGAAGGCTTTATCACAGAAGAGGACTTGCCATAATTTTCAGAGGTGAGAGGAGACAGATAGTTGTTCTTTCTAGAGCTGAATGATAACATGCTACAAAAATATATATTTTGGAGGAGAAGAAATCCCGTTTCTCTTGTTTTGTCGTAGGAATAATCCCAATTTCTGTTGTGGATTTTTGTAGCAGACGTGTGCACATCAAATGATCAAGGGATAGGAGGGTGAATGAAAGAGAGGACCCTCTCTGCTTTATTCTAGGGAATAAACTTTGATATAGGTATAGTTGGTCAATTCTTCCTCTCAGTGAAGTTTTGGGGGTTTTGTTGTGGGTGTGTGTCTTAGTTTTGTTTTTCTCTTCTTCCCCTTCCCCCTCCCTGTGTCTTCATGAATATTTCTCCATGTCTGAGAGTAGTGTTAAGTAGAGACTTTCCACTGCCTAGGATGCCATGCTTCCTATTCAGAAGTGTTACCCCTTTAAAAGGTAAACTTCCTTCTGCAGGTTCAATGTTGTTGCAATACAATATCCAAGTCTTCGGTGTTCTAACTACCTCTGATGCTATGAATGTACAGTCTTGTAATAGACCATGACTTGAAATAACAGCAGATGCCTGTAGCGTTCTTTTCTGTAAAAATTCTTAAATTGGCTAACTTGTCATCTTTATTTTGTGATGCAGCAGTGTAGGCTTTTCTTTGGAGTATTAGTAAATTTATCCCCTAGTCTTTTGATTATATTAAATTAACTAATACTTAACACTGGAATTATAAGGGGCAGGGGGACTATTCAGTTAATACTGCAAATATGCATATAATAGGGTATTTTTATTTTACTATTTTAAGACTCTAGGTTAACTGTTGAAAGACCCACTACTTTTTTAATTTATTTAGTCTGTTTTCTGACACTACAGCTTCATGATGATTACAGAGAAAATGTACACTGAACAGTTTCAATATTATTTAAAAGAGCTTTACAAGTGTACATTAAAAATACACAGTGTTCTTGCTCTTAGAACCAAAAGGTGTATTTTATGGTATTAATAAGAATGGTGCTCCTAAATGCAAAATGTCCACAACAATGGAATCTTGGTGAGTGCTATGCATTCAACTTATTTTTAAAAATAAAAACTAGTTTTGAGTAAGAGGTCTGTAGTGTGTATTATGCTTTGTTTTGGATCCTGATTTGTCTCTACTCCTCACTGTACGGGGGCTGAAAACATGAGGGCTTTTTCTTCTCTTGTCCCCCACCCCCTTCTGTGACACTGTAATAAACTCCGAAGCGATCTGACTTTACAATGTTAACAAAACAGGAAGGAAATTATGCAGGAAGGGGTTTTCAAACTAATTGCACCCACAGCATATGCTAAACCCTCTACATTGCAGCAGTGCAGTATCTAGTACACAGCTGCACCAAAGAAAGCCCGAGGAACAAAAGACGGGGAGGAGGAGGGTGAAATCATTTTGTTCTCATTAAAAAAAAGACAGCCCTGGCACTCTGCTATTTGCAATATTTCAAGTAGAAACAGCCTCTTTCTCAAGAGCCTCAAGCACATTGAGTCCTTCAGTTATTTGTGATAACAGCAAGACCTTAATTGGGCAAAAGGACACTTAATTTCTGGTAACTGCTTGCTCTTAAAGGGGAACTCTAGTTCCTACTAATAACATGTACATGTTCTAGCTTCGAAAAGGGCTAGCTGAGGATGCGTAGGACTCCAAAAATGAAGTTGCTTGTGCAGAATTAAATTCCTCTAAAGTTAGAGGATGAAACTAAACTCTTTGTTAATTTACACTGATGCCTTTTGGAGGGAAGAGAAAAAAAAAAAAAAACCCTTAAGCTGGGGTACCAGAAAAGGGGTCCAAATGAGGAAAAAGCAAAGCTTCCTTCACAGCATGGTGCACACACTACCCTGACAGTGCTGATCCAGAACACAAGCTTGTTCTCAGCCCTAGGGCAACAATCACAGCTGACAAGACTGCAGAAAGAGCTAGACTTTTCAGCTCAAAGTCACTAATTTTAAATTTTTGACTGTAACTACCACATCGCTTTTAGCAATTTCAGACATAATATTGCAAGTGTGAAGGTCTGTATGTATAAAAAAGGCATCTCATGGCTTCTAGATATGTCGTAATGTCTATGAGCACTACAACTTTAGCTAAAGCTTATAATTAAAATTTTTAGCAGCTGGCACATCACTAGGAATAAAATGTTTGCAATTGTAACACTCTTGTTGAATATGTATAAACTAGAAAGTAATGCAGCTCCCTCCTTCAATAATTCATTGGCTCTACATTCTAAATCTATGCAGGAACAGAAGTCTCTGGACTAGATAAGGCCTTATCTAATTGAACACAAGTGCCTGGTTAGCAGCCTGTTATTTATTTCAATAGTCAAAAACAGCACTAATAGATTTATTAACATTATGTAAAGTGGCACTAAATGTATGTACTATAATTTTTAGTCTTTAGTACAGTGCTATTTTAGAAGTTATAGTACAAACATGCTTGGCAAATTTAATTCATAATATAAAGTCTTATGTAATAAAATGAAGTATCCTCGAGAAATAGATATACATTCCAATAAAATATTTACCATAAAAAAAAACACTTTACAACTCATCAATTGAAAGTGACTAAACAGTAGCTGAAGACTTCAAAGATTCTCAGTACAACCAAGGATCCGGCTTCTGCTGCCAGTACTAGGAGTACTTCTACCCACGTACTTAGAGTAATTGGGGAGAAGGGAGTTCGGAGGATGACAGAGGGGTTCAGACTGTGGAAAGTCGATGCTGAATCATGGGTTTGCATTCACCAGTGTGTGTCAGTTCAATTATTATCTTATCCCTCTTGCACATTAGCTGTTACATGTGCTCTGTGATATTTGAAAACACTATCTGCCCTCCTCAGAGCATAAGAATTTACTATGCTGAAGCAGCCAGGTAATCAGAACACTTTCTCTAAACAATCCATTTGAATTGCCTTAAAAGTATAAATTTTCCATAATAATTAATTAGCCACTCCAAGCAAAAACAAACAAACAACAAAATAAAGCAACAAAGAACAACACCCACAGAATGCCCAAAGATAGAAGGGACCTCTAGAGATCATCTAATCCAGCCACCCCCGCTCAACCCAGGTCACCCAGAGCACGTTGCAGAGGATGATGTCCAGGCAGGACATGGTCAATTACTAATTATTAGGAGATTTACAGCTCATTACAATGTTGTTTTACCATATATTTAGTGGATAACATACAGTTAGAAGCTTTCTGCAATAAATCTCTAACAATATGCGATATAGCAGTTCATTTCTTGTGATACTAAAAAGATGTGTTATGAGCTGGCTGTGTTTTACAACTGCTAAGCTCTATTTCTTGTTTTGCATATCTAAAATAATTATCCTATGAAACATAAGCAGCAATAACTTTGTTTTTTAAATAAATAAAACTTGTTCATGATGGATCAGAAAAACTAAGTAGACCCACACAGATAAAATATCATTTGGATATGGTTGAATATACACAGCCAGAGAAAATTCTATGCTGGGAATTTCCAAAGAACAAATGTCCACTTGAAATACAGCTCCAGTTACTGACCACAAATCTACATATGGCATCTGGAGAGTATCCAGTAACCTGGAAAAAAAAAATACAGCATTACACTTATAACTGCAACTTGGAAGAATTATTAAAAAAAATTCTTTACAACAGCTTTCTATTGGATTTTTTTTTTTACCTATAAAGACACTTTATTGTATGTATATTGCTTGCATTTTAGAATTACCTTATACAGACTCTTATCAACTTACCCAGTAAACAAGCTTTTCTCTTTAAACACTTTATCTACACAAACTTAGACTAGATGCCTTTATCTCATTCATATGTATGCTTATATATATACACTTATATATGAATGACACACATATATGTGTGTTACTTACTTAGAAACTTCCAGAAAAAAATAAGTTATAGACAGGTAGCTGAAGATTATTGCATGTGCATTAACACTATGCACAGTCATACTATGGATGCTCCAGTGCTCAAACCCCTAAACCTGGGTACTTTTTAGATTTACTATTAAGGTGTGTTGATGCCAGTACACATGCAGGAACATAACTGGGTGGCATTTTAATTTGTTCAGTTTGACCTCCACATCCTCATATTTTTTAGCTGGACTCTGCAGCAGAGCAGAAGGGCAGCTGGTCAATTTGGCTATTGCCAGCACACATCATGACAAGTTTGTACTGCCTGCAGTGCAACCTTGTGCTTTTATTCAGAGAGTCAGTCATCCCCCTGCACTTTTGCAATCCAAACACCCACTTACCAGCTGTATTACTTGGAGGCAAGTTTGGCAGGTTATTTTCCATACTGACTACAGCAGTGTGGTGCCAAGTGTCTCAGTGCATTTGGCTGCATAGATCTTGCAGAAGGGTCAATGACACTCCAGACAGCCACTCAAGACACAGAGAAATCCTTCAGAAGCGCCACAAAGACTCAAGTTCCCAGGGAATGTGCCCACACCATGGACACCAGCTCCATACTCGTGATCTCACATCATATTCTAGTGCTTGCTCACTCTGCAGTTGAATCAGGGAGAACTGGCTGCAAGAACTGCACCTTCTAGAAGGAAACACAAAATAACTCACTTTTCATGGACCAATGAGGTGGGAAAAGCTGAGATGTGAAAACTAGGATGGGATCCTACTAGGAAGCAGATTCTGCAATAGGAGAAAAGCCCTGATGAGGCTCCAGAGCTGGATGCAGATGATGTGCACTGAAGAGACCCCCTCTCAACGTGGAGACTATTGCAGCTGTTTTAAGAGCACACAAAGCCTCCTAAAACTAAGGCGAGTAAGTTGGTGACAAGGTAGGTAACAGAGCACACAGCATGTCAAGCAGGGCAGATCACAGAGGCTCAGATACAGAGAACTACCTCCACTTCCCAGATGAACGCAAGATTGCGAGTGCGCAGCCGTCACCGCGCGGCCCTTCCCTCCCTGCTCCTCCACGCGCCCGGAGCGGCGTCACAGCACTAACACATTGTGTGCGGGAACCACCAGCGCCCACAGAAAGGGAAGCTCTTCAGACACACAGCTTGGCATGGAACTGTTCTAGTTTTGTTTTATAATGCTATTATAGTTGATGCTACCACTTCTTTACTTCCCAGTTAGGTTTTTTTCCACCTTAGTGAACCCTTGAAGGACCTATGAAATGGGAACACTACATATGGAAGTATGAGAAAAATAATTTCTTTAAAGAAAGTGGAATATTTTGAATATTCTAATTCATGAATCAGAATTCAGATTCAGGGGAATCAGAATTTTGTGGAGAAGTAATACAAAAAAACAAAGGTTTAGGCTTGTATGTTTTTTTCCCCCCTTCCTGACAAGTGTTTTTTGACTCTTAATAGAATATGAAAAAAATCAATATATCAGAAGTATCTGTGCATGATTCACATTTGCTTCTGATGTGGTCAAATTTACATAGAAGAGAAAAATATAACCCAAACACTGTGAGAGTTGTAATAAATACAACCCACCAATTTTGCAAATGTAAACTACTAGTGCTCTCTACAATGCTGTCTAATAAATTTCACATCATTTACATTTCACTTGCAGCAGTTATTTGCCTAATGTGATATATACATACTATAAATCAACTTTATAAGGTCTTTAAAAGACAGACATGATATGATTAGAAAATATGCTCCAAATTAAAACAGTCATTTTAGTATTTAAGAGCAGGTATGGAAGCTAATTTCTATTTATTTGTCTTTTTAAGATTTTATTTGGAAGAAACAATAGTTGCTTTCAGCACAACAGTTCAGTATTAACACTTTAAATAAAGATGGAGTTCTTTTATGAGTTAAATATTCTGAATTTATATTTAAATAGAACAATTTACCACATACCTGAAATCTATTTTAGTGCTTTTTTAAACATCTAGTATCCTTCCAAACTGATCTATCTTAGATATATCCATTTAAAATTTAAGGACCTCATATAAGGACCTCAGTAATAAAGAGGTAAATCATTTTGGCCATCGGCCTGCACTGGCTTCAGTGTCTTCCTGACCCCCAAATCCCTTTTCCTAAGTCATGCTAAACCTATCACTCTTAAGGCAGAGTTTCCAAGCTCCTTACATTAATCAATAACAGCTCCATTGAAGCAGGAGCTGCTCCTAATACTGCAGCATTTGAAATCAATCCCTAACCTGGTTCATTGGGAATGGAATCTCACTCACTTCTACACACTACGGAGGCTAACATTGGGTGCTCTATGCTACTGACTAGTGAAAAATGTCCAGCAAATAGTGCGGTAAAATAAACAATCAAAAATAAAACAATCAAAAATATCCCCCACACCTTCCAACAAGCTGTTTTCTGGTAAAACACCCAGCTATTGCCTAGAATACTGCAGCTGCACCGCGTTCATTTCCTGTGCTTATAACCTTTAAGAACAGAGGCAGGGGCCAACCCAACATCCAGCCTAAGAAAGCTCCCACTTCCCTGATCTAGTTTAGGAATAGTTTGTCATAAGGCCGCTCTGTTAAATGGGACACTGTCAGTGCCACTGAGATGGCTGCTGGATTCACCAGTCCATCATTTACATTCTTAGAAGTCTTCTCAGTCCTGTGGTTGAAGTTTGACATAATGATGAGTGACCATGTTCCACTGAATGTAAGAAAATTCAGTGAACATCTGTGGAAAGAAGGCTTTGGGGATAGAGGAGGTGAGAAGGTACCTCTATAGTCCATGCTTTGCGTGTTGAAAGTTTATGGGAGCCAACTGTTTCCCAAAAGCTTGATTTAAAGTGTCAAAGGCCACACACCAGTGAATTGTATTGCCGGGCACTGAACTAAGCTTGCTAAAATATTCATGCCAATTTTGGGAAACATTCTAAAAGAGCAGGCTTAAAAGATGTGAAATGCATTATAAAATATATTATTTGCAAACAATGGTAAATGAATCCTTTGAAAATTCTGCTCATTTTGTTTCCACAAGCAATTCCCTATTTATGCATTCCTGCTTATATTTATGTTAGCACAAACGCTTGTTTACACACGGGGCATTCCTGCTGATAGAGTTGCACAGACGTACATCCTCCCTGCTGATCAGGCAGGCGGTGTTCTGCAGGGGACAGAAAGCCGACAGTCCCGTTAACAGATTCCAAAAGAAATAACTGGTATTTTCCAGAGCAAGCACAAATGCTACCTTTCCACACATGAACACAAAAAATGTTATAGGATTCCAGTGAAAAATATATGCAGTCATACTACAGAATGTATAGATTCAAAGTACTTTCTCTGCAACTTTTTACAAATAGTTGTACATTTCTTTGAAAGAAGTGCAGACAATTTAATAGATCAAAGTCTTTCCTACTTCAAAAGAACAATTACAGCATAAATTATAGCTGTCTCATGATAGCTTACAAACTTCTGTATTTTGAAAAGACAGGATTAAGGACATCAGCTTCCAAATATATTTAATTTCACTTGAATTTTACTGGATAAAAATATCCAGTGACTGCACTCAAATGGAAGTTTGTATTATTTGAAAAAAAAAAAAAAATAAGGCAAACAGATGGGTATAAAAAGCAGAGGAGAAAAGGTAAAATTACTGTTCTGATTCACCTCTCCATGATTAAAAATAAAATAAGAAACATTTAGTGGAACTGAAAGGCAATATACTTAAGTACAAAATTAACTTGAACTAATTATCTCAGCTTTCAATGACAGCAAGAGCTTAGCAGGATTTTCAAGAGATTAGGTATTCATGTAGATAATGAAATCACTCAGGATTTAAGCCAGGCACTAATGGGGTGTAAGGAAGAACTCTGTCAATATAAATTGTCTATAACAGGATCTCTTATACTTTCCATTTAGCAAGGTCTGACCAAATTAAAACATATAAAAATGGCCAGTAGTATGTAAGAAAGAAATGTCCTGGGTTAGTGACTAACCCGTTCTCAACTCTTCTGGAGGAAGCAAAGGTAATATAAAGTATTCCTATGGTATTCACAGAACTCTTGAACAACTCTCATTCTTAACAAAGAACAAGAAACAATAGCAAAAATGATTAGCAAAATCATTGGGGGAGGAGGGAGAGGAAGAAAGCTTTACCTATAAAGGGTCTAGCAAAATCCCTTTTTTTTTTTTTTTTTAAACACTAACAGTATACTTCCATCAAAATGGAAAGTCATTTAATCAAGAAGACAGAGCTAGAACTATCTGTGGCAGACTAAAGTAGTCACAAAAAATGATACTGCAGGTACAGGCACCAAAACTCATTCCACAGCCACACACTACCTTGGATATAGGCATTTTTCTTTACTCAGAATGCAGCATGATGTCGAGGCACACTCTGAATTCCCAAAGCCAATACAAGTGTGTGGTCAGATGCATGATATTCTTACAACATTGTGAACTGATGCCATGCAGACTCAGGACTCCTAAAGCTCAGAGAGCTACTTTTCAAACTTGCACCAAAACATCCTCTAGGAAAAACACAGAGTGACTCAATAGCTATTGCAAGTTCTGGCTGCAGCATTGCATAGGATCTGCTGTGTCAGTGCTCAGTGCTGCAGACACTGCTCGCCAGCCCCCTATCTTCCTTGACCAGGATGGAGAGGGAAGGGGAAGCCACCCGCTTGGCATCATTGCAGCTGAAAAGGTCCCGCTGATAGTCGATTTTGAATCAATTGGAGAATAATGCCAATAATGATAATAACTGGAGATAACCAAGACAAGATCTAAGGCCATGGTAATACAGAAAGATTTGTGAATTGCACAAGCAGCAGATGCTTCATATTATCAACATTTTTGTACATGTCATTTGCTTCTATCCATGGCTGATACCACAGGCTTTATTTCCTGCGTTCCATTGTATGGCTCAGGCATCCACACATATTTTTATTGACCCTGAGGACAACAATGAACAAAAACATTCACACAAGCAGGAAACTCTACAAAAAAAGAAATCTCCATTTAAATAGACTACAAGACTAATAACTCACAAAAACTCCTTATACAGAGGATGTTTGTAAGAACCAAGAATTCCATCACTAATTTGGGAATAAAACACAGTATTTTCAAAATACTTAGTGTATTAAAAGAAGGTTTCTACGTTCTAAATTCATGAAATGAAAAAGCCTAAAAAGAGGAAAAATAATTAAAAAAAAAAGAACTGCAAGAATGATTTACAAGAAAACTTGTACACTGCAGACTAAAACTAAAGGAAAACTTCATTTATTTTACTTATAAAGAAACCTATCAATAACATAGCATATAAATGTGTGGACAGACAGGACACCTCTAATATCTTATGGTGTCCTAAACTAGCAGTAGGGACATAAGAAACTATTCCAGGAAGTTAAGTCTTACTTATTTTAAATTGAATGCACATGGAAAAATAAAACATTGTTAATAACTAATTAGAACAATCCTTCTAGGGATCATGGTAGATAGACTGAAATTGATGGATCAAATTCTTATGAGAATATATATATTTTTAATGAAGAAAAAAGACATACGTTTATGCCAGATGGCTTGTCATAGAGCACTAACCAAGAATCATTTGATCAGCAAAAAATATGTCACAGAATGTCAGATTTCTTTGAAAATTTCTAATTGTAATTGAAGAATTGAACACTTTGGGATCCTCAAATTTTTCCAAAACCAGAAACTCTTAAACGGTGCAATGTCAGTAAATTACTACTGAGTGCAATTGCTTTTGCTGACTCTAGCTGTTTTGCCTCAGAACTACTTTTCCGTGAGAAGTGCAATAGGTCAGCAGCAGGGCACACAATGTTCACTGAGATACGGCCTCTGCAACAACAAGTGAGAAAACTTCCAGTCTACAAAGTTATCACACGAGATGCAGTTTCTAATCAAAGCACTAGAATTGTGCACTACACTGCACAGTTTTGCCAAAAGTTTCATTTTGCAGACAGAAGATGAAAAAGTAGTTTAATTTTGCTTAAACTACCATTTCTGGCCCTAATATCTATGAGTCCAATTTTGGAAGCTATTACAAGATTCTTATTGGATTTGGATCACATCACAAGTACATTTCGGCCGATATTTCTAACATGTTCAGATCTAACAGCTGATCTGAACTTGCTGAAATTGGAAATAGAGGAGGAGGTATACAGAGATGTAAATCAGGACCTAAGGGTACAACAGTTGCCATGCTGGTTCTGACAGCTCTTGGAACTACCCGCTTTGGTGCCTTTAGTTCGTTAATGCGAAGATCATCCTTCTCATTATCAGCAACCTGATACTGTGGCTGCCAGAATATGGATTAAATGTGGATGTACATCCAAAGTCTGCCGACTCTTTAAGCGCTCAACGAGTATTACCATTGGAGTAGTGTCGAACATTTGACTCACTCCTATGTGGTTTTGAAACAGAAGAATTGTATTTTACATCATTTTACTATTATTTTTTTCTTGTGTAGGCACAGGCATCTGGAGAACATTCAGAAACTAGATTTCTGCCCCTCTCCAAAGCTCAGTGAGCGGCTGAAACCAGACCTGACATTCTCAAACTAGCAAGCTTTCCCAACAGGAAGGGACTGGTAAAATAAAAAGGTAAAAAGAAAAAATAACTGATTCCAGGGGAATTATACTATCACAAGGGTACTAAAAGAGGAGACTGAGCAAGGCACCAAATGCAAAACTAAGTAGGGATCGAGCAGGTGACACCCTGTGGGGTACTTGTCTCATAAATGTGAGCAGACAAGATATCAGAAGCAGGACCCACTGTTCTCAGGATCACTCTTGGCTCTCACTGAGGTGGCTCCACATGATTTTTAAATTAAAAAAAAAAGTGAACCGGTTAGCCAAAGAGGAATTTGAGAAGTCCGGTGGGGCAGGACCTGAGGCCGTAAGGAAGAGAAAAGTTAAAAACATGCAATGAACAGAATGGGTTTTAAGCTACATGGTATCTTAGCTTGATTACCTAGTATCTCCGAGGCTGAATCTCCTCTATAGGAGGAAAAGAAACCTGCAAAATAAAATGGATGATTAATACTGGAGAATGAGATAAATGCAAAATCTGCATTGAAGGAAGATAGAACGTATGCAGATGTCACCAGATCTTTCTCAGACTCTGAACATTTCAGTCCAAGTTAAATGCTAATGAAGTCGTGAGTTTACTGTAATAGAATATAAGAAGGGAACATGGAAAAAACAGACCGACCAAAAGACTGTACAGAGCATTATTGGAAAATTGTTCTAACTCAAAAATCTTTAGAGCTTTTTAAGTGCATCTTCTCACTACTTTTTACTATAACCTCATATCAATTTTATAATATTCCTGTCAGCAATACCACAACTTCCTACTTGTGGCCTGTCTTTAATATATTTCCCCTCTATGCTATGCGTAATTTCAAATGCATTCTGAGGATCAGAGAAAGAACTGATAATCAAAACCAGAATCAGAAAATAAACACAAGCAATGCTATCAAGGCAAAAATAAAAATACTGCCTTGCATTCATGTGGTAGGAAAGTGTGCATGAGAGCAAAAAATCAAAAAGCTCAATGTTCAAGATTGTAATTGCCATTCACATGTCCACTTCAAAGAATCTACGTCAAAAAGACTTGAGACTCAAGTAACACAATAAAACTTCATTTTTTTTACTAGCATTGGAAGAATTTCCTCCCTGGAGTCGATGCAGCACTTACCAAACTTTAAGTAGCAGCACTGTACAAAATAGTATATTAAACTGTATACATTCAAACTTCTGCTTTGCCTAATGAATATCCATGTACTTTGATAGCTCTCCCTAAGCAATAAGGTACTCCTCCAAAACACTAAGGACATCACAGTCTGGCTTTTGGTATTACCATATGAGAGGAAATGAAGTAGCTCTCCACTACACATCAAGGAACAGGAGAGATGGATTCAGGTATTTTAAGAAAGCTTAAATCCATCTTTCCTATATGGCAAATTATATTAATATAAGCTAAAAGATAAGTTGAAATATTGTATCTTGTATATTTTGAACAGAGGTACTTGCTGAAAATAGCAGAAATTTAACTGCCCCAAGTTCCCAAGTTGCAGCAGCTGGAAGCATTTACATTTTTTAATCTCTTCTTCAGTAACAAAGTTAAATTCTTCTTGCAGCTGTTCAAGACAAAAGTATTTCAAAATGGTTTGTGCTCCTTGGATCCTGCATACTGTGCAAGAATGCCAGAGCAAGGCTGGAGTATTTTACAAACTGCCCTGATTTTAAAGTAATAGATAGATACTTTCAATTTAACTGTACATAAATTTCCTGAAGATAAATGACAACACGTCTTTTTGACTAGCACCAATACCATAAGGCCTAGCAAAACAGAAGTTATTAATCAGGTCCAACTAATAATGGTTTTTGGATGTAAAGAAACCAGATTTTAAAAAGCAATGAAATTGCAGGAACAAAAGGATATGTCCTTTTGAATGCTTTCCTTTTTGATGCCTATTTTCTTTAAAAAACATCTGCATCAGTAAAATTAAGTGGGCAACTACCTCTTTTTAATGAAAAGTAATGAAAATAAGTGAAACTTTTTCAAGAAATATCGTTATTTTGCTCTTTTCTTTAAGTGATTATGAGATATAATCACTGTTGAAGTTAAGGATACTAGATGTATGGGGCAAAATTAGATAAACAATAGGGGATGAGTAGGCCCCTAAGTTACTACCTGCAATTTAGAATTACAGCACATTGTTTCTAATCTGCACATCTGCGATAAATCTAATACACCCAAAAAGATATTTCTGCATGTTATGAACCACATAATTCTAACAACTACTTCTACATTTAGATTTCTCAGCACACTAAAAACCATTTATCCTAACTGCAGAACACCAACAGAAACAATTATATGAGAAATTTCTTGCAAACAATGTACAAACTTTCTTAGGACACATATCCAGTTCTGATAGATTGAGTTCTGACTAATTTAATCTGCTATTACTATAAACAAAATTAAATGGGAAGCTTTAAAAAAAAAGTCATTAACTGCTACATTGGATAGAATATTTTACTAGGAAGTAAATTAGGAATTGCTGGAGAGAAGATTACTCTTCAAACAGGGCCTACTTGCAATCCCCAAAGCAAAGGGGTCTTTGCATAGACTTAATGTGTTTAAAAGCCTTACCGGTTACTCTGCTACAACTATAATATTAAGCAATATTATGTTTTTAAAAGCTTTTCTGAACCACTGTATTTATTACCAGTCCCTGAGGCCAGGGAGAATTCTTGCAACAGTCTGAATCTATCTGACCTCCAAATAACAGAAGCCTAGTTGGTGCACAAGGCACCGCAACCGCAACTCTTGCTTGGGGTACGAGTAGCACCATTGTGAAAACAGATGGAGACGTGGGTCTGCACTCAGAGAAACTGAAGTGGGCTTATAGCACAGCTACAACATAGTTGTTCTTAGCTCCAAAACCCCAACATTCTCAGCATGATACATCTGACAGTATTTTCATGTACATTTACAGGCTGCAGTAGTTTCCCACGTGTATTTACCTATGCCGTTTGTCACATTCTGGCCTAGCTATGTCCTTCTACAGTTCTTTGCTTTTGGTTGGTCTTTAGGGTTTTTTTTCCCCGTTCTTTTTTTCTACCTAACTTTCCATTTTTCCTTAATTTCAGCTTTAACTGAGTTAAAAAAAAATCTGCTGGCAATATATAGCACTAGCATTAGTCTAGTCATCTAACATACATTTCACAGAATTAGCAAAACTCGGGCTATCAGTCCTACATTAAGTCATTTTCTACTTTTCACCTAAAAGGTGCAATTTCTGAGGAATTACTAGGAAAAAAAAATGTTATCTCTGCTTTTAAATCTGTATTTTATTGTATTTGTGCATCACAGATTTAATTTCTGGCAACACTATCTCCATACTGTTCAAAAAGTAGGGAGTCTGGATCATGAGAATCAGCAAAACACTGACCACTCTCCTTTACAGATTTCTTCACCAATAAGAAAATATCAGATTAAAATGGTATGTCATGTTCCAATAGGATAAAATATCTACTGGATAAATTGCATCTAATTTCAGAAGATATACCCTTAGAAAAAGCAAAAATTCTCATATTGCCAAGACCATGATCCTATTCTTGTACTTTCATACTTCCAAACATACAAGCATTAGGAGTGAAGTAAAAAACAGATTAATGTAGCATGGAAAGTAAAATTGAAGAAATATTTACAAAACTAATATGATGCTTTAGAGACTAATTTTCTAAGAAAGACTGTGCATGCAATTTTTGCACTAAACAAATGATCACATTAAAAATTAAAAAGTACAACTAAACTAAAAAATAAAACAGGCAGTTTTCTTCCCCTAAGTAGTCTCTACTTAGCAGCACAAGCAGTACGTTCATCAGCTCTGACACTACTCATGAGCTGCCTGACAGTTAATCAATACTGTGTTTTTAATTTGCTAGCATATTCTATTAACCTCCCAGTATACAAAGGTAAAACATTAAAGTACAGAGATACAGCATGTGCAAGTGCCCTCTTGGCACACATACACTAAGCCATCTCAGCAGAGCTACTCCTGCATTTTTGCATTCTGTGAAGAAGCTCACAGCACTAGTATCAGCCCAGTTAATACCAGAACCAACGAGACTACTGCAGTGAGACTGAAATTAAAGAACATTTAAAAGATGTAGAAATATTTTCCAATCCTTTATTTTTTCTCTTAATACAAAAACAAACAAACAAACAAAAAAGATAGTATCCACTAAAAATGTAAAAGACATTAGTTTTGTTAAGTAAAGTTAAGACACACTGAGGTCACCCATTTATGACTGCACATAAACAATGCAGCAAAATAACTACATATTGAGCCACACACAGACTTGTAACAACCCCCACCATACAAATATCCATATCCAGTGTATTAAATACAATTGTTACATATTCAACAGTCTTTTTCTAATTGTCGTAAAGGTATTAATATATATTACTTGTTAGCATTTTTTTTTTAGTATGCATGACCTCAGTTCTATCTTTGTGCATCTTTTCATATTCCTGTTCACTGAGGTTCTTTTCTAAAAGAATTGTGTTTTTTTTAATAAACAGATTTTTATCCACTATAAATGGCAGAAAAAGTCAAGAAAGTCAGGAACAAGATTTACTGATGTTTTTAAAAACCTATTTATCACCTGCTTTTAAGCAGCTTAGAACATCATGGCGAGTCATAAGAATTTTCTACTTGCTGAGTTTCAGATTTTTCACACCCTCAGAAACATCTCATTGTTGCTAACATTATTTAAACAACAAATTACAAGTTCAACAACCCCAGAAAATTAATTCAGCATTTTTCACTCTCCCTTACCCAATTTTGCAATGCAGCCAATCTATTTGTTTTTCTCTACCTAGTGCACAAAAAAACAACATGAAGATAGATTACAGCCTCTTAAGCTGAGTACATTGGAAATTTTCTTCATGCACATTCAAAACAAGTTTAAAAGGAACATGCTTTTTAAAATCAAACCAAGAGCCTTAGCAGTTTCTAGGTACTAAGTGCATTGGAATATAAACGCAAACCTAACAATCAAAGGATTCTTTTTAAAAAAACATGCAGTTTATGGACAAAGTATGCTCTACTTAAAAATGTCATCTCTGGTGTCACACTCACATTAATAACAATTTTTACATTGAATTTTCTAAGTTTTAGAAAAATTACCTCAGCCAAGTTCCACTTATGATACAAACTACTTAAACTTTCCCTTACTTGTGCAAAACAGGAGGCCTTTCTCTGTTTAATAACCTAAACAGCACTCTGCTCAACATGACATCAACTATTCTCTATTGTTTTAATGCTGCTTATAAAACACTTAGTATAAGGAAAAATAGGACAACCGAAAGGCTGATCCAACACTAGCTGAAAAGGCATGAATTCTAAAAAGCATGACCTACTTTTATTATTTGCTGCTAGTTCCCTATTTAAGCAAGCATAAACTATTTGAAATGGCTAAATTAAACATGAGTTATATGCATCTGGAAAAACTATTTACTTACAAAATAAACCAGTGCACAGATCAGTGAAATATCTTCACAGTATAGTTTCTATAGTACAAATTCAAGTTCGAAGTATAAGTTCAAAAATAACTTCCAAATAGATAAAACTTTACTATAACAAAATATTCTTTTAATTAACAAAGCCAACATAAATCTTAAGCATAGTTTTGAAATTTAGGTTTTCCATGACTTAAATACTTGCTATACAAGCTAACTCTAAACAACTGCAAATATTGAGATTATACTTCTCAAATTATTTCATACCAAAAATCAAGACTAATGAGACAGAACATCCTGAAGCCTATTACAGTCATTGAACATGATGGTAGCTGAATTGAAGATGCCAGTGGTCATCTTGCTTCGAGGGTACTTCCCTTCTGTTTAAGGGACTTTGCATCACTCTGCATTTTTTGGTCACTGCTGGTATAAAGAAGCAAGAGAAGTGGTCGTGAGGTTGCAAGTGAGAGCAGCATGAGCTTCTCATTTGAAGGAGTGAAAGCACAAAAAGAAGTCTGGAGGCTCCTTACACACCACCTGGTGCTGGTATCACTACTGATAAGTGAGCAGGAGGAAGTTAAATCCAGAAACCTCTACCTTACAGCATGGGAAGTGGCACCAGGTTCAATGGGCCTATTCAATGCAAGCACGGAACAATAAAGATTAATACACTTCTAGCTGACTGGTTAAATTTTGCTGCACAATAACAGGAAGTGTGTAAATCACTATTTTTATCTACCTTCCTGTAGATTCTGTTTTACAATTTTTTTTTCCATTTGTGCTCACTGCCTTCAGCAAACTATGCTAAGTCAGGAAAAGGTTTTGAGCTTTTAATGTAAAGAGCAAATCCCCCATACATTTTTTTCTATGTTAACTAGAGGATTGCCTTATGTCAATATTTATATTCTATAATACAAAGCCATCAAACTATTTATGAGGAACTAAATACTCAGTATTCCTTGTTTAAGATTGAATACCACTAATTTACAGGTTAATTAATGCTTTGATTTCACATTAGAAGATAATCAGTATGTTACTAGCCTGTCACAGCTGGAAAAAGAAGTTCAGACTTTCCTAGGGAAGAGTCCCGGCCATGTAGTTTGCGCCCTCTGGTGGCTATAGCTCAAGTTTACATTTCGGAGCATAAAGCAAAGCCGACTTTTTCAGAGGAGTTTCTGCTAAACAGACACTAGCATTACATAAAAAGAAAACAGTAAAATGTTTTTGCCAATTTGCACCATTTTAGATTTAAAATGACAACATACAACTAGTTATTAGAATAACAAACAGCACAAGACTAAGGGTAAGAACTTCTAGGTTTATTGAAATACAATACAGGAAAAGGATGTTCTTTGCAGCAGTTAACTGGTGGTCAATACCACATTCAAAAGAGCATTTCTAATGCCAAATGAAGCAGGAGGCCAGAACCACACTGTATCATTACAAGACACCACAACTGTTGCTCTGAAGGTTCCTTCAAACTGTTTCTGTTGAAAACACTGCAGTTACCCAATATAGTTAACTAGTTTACAGTAAACCTCAGCTGCAACTAAATGATCTTCCTTTATTCTACCAATGGATCTAGTCACACACAAACATCTCTTGAACCATTCAGTCTGAAACCTGTTCTTTGCAAAACGGAGGGCAAATGGATGCAAGTTCTCTCTTCACAAGAGCTAGATTCTGCTCTCAGCTGCACTGATGGAAATTCTCAACTACTTACATTCAAAAACAAAGCAAGAACTATTACAGATCTAGAGGAGCATAGCTATTTAAAGATTTTTTGCATTTTGCACTTTTCCATTTTTCTTAACATCTCAAAGACTTATTCAATTAGAAGGAATCTTCAAATCCCACAACTTCAAAGAACAATTAAAGACTTAAAAGAGTGTGCCTAACATTTACTTATACTCAAGATTAAAAAAAAAAAAAAAGGTACAGTAAAGATGGATATACAAAATAAAGTTAACATGTATAAGTTTTAACACTGCACTAAATATCAATCTGAAAAGTATGAAATTAGCAAATACACAAGCTATAAACTATACTTAAACTGCTTCTACTAAGTGAGATCTCCAAACTATGGTAAAATCCAAAATCCAGGAAAACACTTATTCCAGGACAGGAGTGAAGTAACCCTTTGAGGAAATAAGTATTACAGAGAAAGAAGAAACAGAACTCAAAATATTTCCAACTAAACATTTGCTAAATATGCTCCATGTTATTTGATACAGTGTCAAAAAGACTTCAAAACATGTTATTAATACACAAATTATGATGATGAAGTTGACAACAGCTGCTTCCCTTCAAGTCAGATGGTTTCAATTTTCAGAGCAGGCTTTCAGTACTGCCAGCCATTCTGGCTGTCACCCACCAATACAGATTCATAGTAGCATGGGTGAGTGCAGGAGGAATATTCAAACACTACCACCCAATGAAATTTCAAGGATATTAAAAACAAAAATAAATCAGGTTATTACTGCTTAAGCAAGGAACATGATTAGCTGTTTTGAATTTGTGTTCCTTACACTTCCTTGATTAAGGATTTCCAAACATCTAGTTTGGAAAGAATTTGGCACTGGCTCTGTAAAGGAGATACAATAGCAGGAGGGATTAAATAAATAGTATCCAACACTAGCCTCAAGTGACAGCAAATAAAGAGACACCATACTCCAACACAGGTCCGGGGAATGCAGCACAATTTGAAAACACACTTAAACATAGTTTTGTGATAGTAACTAAGTTGTATTGAATGATAATGAGAATTCTATTTGAACCTAGAGAGTCCTTTGTGTCCTAGAGATGAAAAGGTTTAACATATACACCAGCAAAATTTACTTTTTTCATCAATTAAAGAAAATATAAAGTATCACAAACAAATTGTACAAGTAACAGAAGAAAAGTGATTCAAGAACGGTGAATTATATTGAAAGCAAGCTATATAGGTGCTACATATCAGGTAAGAAAATAGGGAAAAAAAAAAAAAAAGGTTTGACTAACACAAAGCAAATGTATTCCAAAAGATAATCTAAAAAAAAATTATTACTGTAAAAGTTATCTAGAAGTTAGTGTAAATAAGATTCCATGCAAGTGCAAAGAAAAAAAAAAGCAGGTATAGTCCTCCATAGTATAAACAGCAATAACATAAGCACTGTGCATCTACACAGTACTGACAAAGCCAACAATGAAACACATTTGGGGTCCATGCTTTAAAACAAGACAAACAAGAAAATCTACAGTAAAAAGAAAAAAAATATTAGGGGTTGGAAAGCCTCTTCACAGAGGGATCTAAAAATTGCAATACAGAAGACAAATACAACAAATCCAGCAGGCTCTTCAGGGTACACTTCTTACAGTGCAGTTACAACACAATATCCACAAACCATTCCATCCACACACAGTTCCATCCATTTTCCTACCACACACTTTTCTCTAAAAACAGCAATTGTATGGTATGGTCCACTTCACCGTGCAATCTTTCAGTGTTCGTAGCAGCAGCACTGAAAGCCAAATATTGAAATACCATAGAATAACTGCCCCCATTTTATCACAATAATCTGAAGGTGGATGGAAAGAGTTCGGGCAGCATATACATAAACAAAATGAACAAGACTGTTCTCATAGAAAGCTTACAGTTGCATCATTAAGCTGATCTAACAAAAACACTACCCCATTTATAACCTGAGCTCTCAGCTCTAAAGCACTAGCTAGTGACTCTTCATTCTCACTGGCAAAGACTTTGTGTTTAGTGAAATACTTCCTATGTGTATTTGGAAAAAAAGACAGAGGGATGGAAAAGGGTAAGACTTCTGGTGAACAGGACAGTTGGAAGTCCATCAGATTTCCTGCTGTTTGCAATTATGATCTACACTTATTAAATATTCATACAAGAATATCAAATCTAGTAGTGCTTTTTTTAATTACTTTCCTTATTTATTTCATTTGATGACTTCATTTCTAGTGAAGATCCATAAACTGTCTGCATTAAAAATCAACATACACTGAAAAGAAAAAAAATATAGTCTCAGAGCACATTCAATTCAGCAGAATAAAGATATATCAGCATTACCTTAACATGTGAAAGCATAAAAAAGCTAAAACATGCACAAAGAAGCTAAAATATGTATTGAGGGAAAGAAGCTGATTTTTCCCAGTCTATAGTGCTTCTAAAGATGAAGAAATAGAAAAGTTAGTTTACTGTCTTGACACACACACAAAAAAGTTGTTGCTCAGTTTCTTTACTGCAAGAATTTGAGGGTAAATTGCCCCTGTGTAAATTACAAGCACACACAGATGTATCAAAAACACATAGAGAACTTCTACTCTAAAATTATGGCACTTGCAGCTTCCACTTCATTTAAAGAAGTAAATAATAACAAAAAAAAAGTAATGGTTTCACTTCCTTTTTTTCCCCCCACCAATACACCAAATATTTGCGGGAAGTTCAAAAGCGACTTGAACACCAGACCAAGCCCTAAGGCACAGAGGTGCAGGAGACTGAGGAGAAGCCGACGCGGGAGGAGGCCAGCGGGGCCCTCCTGAGAGGGGGGCTGTGGCGCACCTCTCGGGGCAAGAGGAGGCCGGCTTCTCCTTGCCGCCCTGCTCACTTCCTCCCCACGGGCTCCCTCTCGGCCTCACCCAGGCCCTTCGGGACAGCCGAGGCGAGATCTCCGGGACTGCCGCTACAACCCCCCTCCCGGCGTGCAGGCGGCCCCCGCCGCCCGCTCCACCATGACAGCAGAGCCACTACCACCAACACCCAGCACGCATGCGCACTAGTCACCGCAACCTACCCAGTGCGTAGGCGCGCCTAGCCTCTCCCCCCCCTCCCCGCGGCTCACTGCGCACGCGCAGACTCGGTCGCGTTTTTATTGGCCAGCAGGTTGCTACCCCGCTTCTCCGCATCACGTGGCTGCGCGGCGCTGGCGCAGGCGCGCTGCGCTCCCGGCCCCGCTCCCGCGGAGCAGGCGCAGTGTTGCTCGCCGGCTCCCTGCGGCCGGGCCGCGGGCCGCG
>JAWLRI010000060.1:2805254-2858555 GCA_034781795.1 Crypturellus tataupa | reverse complement strand
CGGGCCGCGCACGCGCAGTGCGCGCCCGTTCGGGGACGGTCCGTGTGGCCCAGCTCGGCCCAACGTTCCTCCGCCCGGGAAATGCCGTGAGGGTACGGGCCGCCCCCGCGCCGCTCCGCTCCGCTCCGCTCCTCCCCGCCCGGCCGCCTGCAGCGGCGCCGTAACCTCCTCCTCCCGCCCCCGCCCGAGCTCCGCCGCCGCTTCCCGCTCGGAGGGAGCCCCGCGCCGGCCTCGGAGGCGGCCCCGCCGGGGCCCTGGGAAACGTGCAGCTCTGAGAAGGGGACTCGCACTCCAGCCTCGAGCATCTTTTCTGGAGCGGCCGGCATGGCCCCCCCTCACCCTTCCCCTCCCCGCCCCGGGCCCACCGCGAGTGGCAGGTGCCGACGGCGCCCGGGATCTCGCGGGGCCGGAGCCGCCGCAGGTAGAGCGGGGCAGGTGGCGAGAGGCCTCCCCGCGCTGAGCTGCCCGGCCTGGCCTCTTGCAGCTGCCCGGAGCCGCCTCTCGTTGAGACAAGAGCCGGAGCTGCGGTAGCTCGAGGGCAGGACGGGGCTGCCGGAGGAGCCACCGCGCTGCTGCTCGAGTTAGCGAACCCCCCAGCTTCTCCTCTCCTTGCCTGTTGGTCTCCCAGAGGGGAGAGGTGAGTTGTCTTTCTCTTTTGTCCTACTATAGCAGCGGAGGAGAACATAGGCTGTGAGAACATAGGCTATTTGCGGGCGGCAAAACTTGTTCAGGATGGTGTCAAGCCCCTTCTGGCCACTTGCTTTGTTTTAGCTTGAGAGTGAGCCCTGGGAGAAGGCCCGTGTGCTAGAGAAAGAGATTAGCACCTTAACTGCGCGGTTCTCTCTCCTTTGCTGCAGTGCCCACTTTCACCGCTGCCTCCTGCTCTGCCTGCTCCTGCTTTCAGCATGGTAAAGAAGAATACTATTCCTGACGGGTAAGTATCCCCCACACTAAACAAGAGGCAGGAGCAGGCACAGTCCTGCCCCCAGAGAAGGGGCGCAGACGCCCCAGGTGCTTTCATGCCACGAGCATCTTCGCGGCCACTTACAGACGGGTAAGGTAGGTATCTCCTTCAAGACAGAACCCTGCCCATCTCCCCCAGGTGAGTATAATACTGCAGCGTATCTGTGAACACTTGTCCTTCATCAGCCAAGTGCAGTCCCTTCTTCCTAAATTTCTTGCCCCCAAACACATGGGGAAATAATGGGCATAGTCCATCCTAATAACTACTCAGGTGTTTGCTACCAAGCATAGAGGAAGAGCAGATAAGATGGGAGCATGTGGTTGCATGCACATGGTCAAAGAACGTTTTCACAGAATCAGGTTCAGAAACTTTGTTTATATATATATATATATATATAAAGGCAACAAAACAACATCAAAAATCCTGCTGCTCAGATGCTTTCTGATGATTTATTTAGTGTGTATATGAGGACCACAGAATGATCTTATACAAAATAGGTGTGTTTTTATTCACCAGCTCTATTAAAAAAAAGAAACAAACCAAGATTAAGCATTTTAGCTGGTGTGATACTGCTCATGTAATACATGCTTTTCGATTAGGAGGCTGTACTGACATGCAAAGACACGTTGTTACACCACTGTAACTTTTTGGATGCCATTAGCCTTGTTTCAGTTGAAGTGTTACATTATTAAGAACATTCTTCAAAGGAGCAATAAAATAGAAAGAAAAAAAGATAATGCCCTATAAAATATGCTGGTCTAAAACCAGTTGATATAAACAAAAGATGATCAACCTTAGAAAAATAATTTCAGGAAACTTTACATTTATGTCAGAGCTGACAAATGCAGAGATTAAAACTAAAGTGCTATTTAAGGAAAAAAAAGCTAAGGATGTCTTTCTGTTTTTAAAGTGTATAGGTAACAAGTCAGAAGTTGGATAGAAAAGAAAAAAGTATGAGCTGAAATAAGCTAAACTTGCAAAGAGTGAAGCAGGAAGGTTTAAAGAGCAACAGCCCTGCTTACTTTATCTGTACTCAGAAATTATCACTAAAATATTGGGAGTGGATCAGACGCTCATTTTTCTCTTCTTGTTTTTCTCTTGTTTAACTGAAACAATTTTGACAACATTTAGGCTGAAAGAAGAAAGAAGCACTGGACTGTAGTCTTGGTGTGTGTAGTTACAAACTGATACCTTTGTATCTTTCAAGGAGAGAAATGCCTGCTGTGGAATAATGAGTTGTAAAGTGAATGCAGTCATGTGGCAAAAGCCGTGTTATGGAAATGCTTTCAGCTATTCCAGAAATGTTTTTTGATACAACTAACCGTCAGTGTAGACATCCACAGTGTGAGAGTTTTGGCCTTAAAGAAACTGAAGGATCCTAAGTCTCTCATTCTCAGATAGCAATATGTTGATGTCACCCTTGAGCCTGTGCAATATTTTGTAACACTATAAATCTGAGTAATAAATCAGGAAAAAATAGCACTGAAGCCCGGAAGCAAAATTGAGTGATTTTCATCTAGTTGATACTGCAAGTTCAATTTACTGGCCACAGAAAGAGATTTACGTAGAAGTGAAATTGTAGTACGCAATTGTGACAGGTTTGTAGTATGTTGTATCATAGAAGTTTAGCTTCAATAATACTGCAGCATTGCAATAACAGTAGACTAAAAATAACCATTTATTTTTAATGATAGCATAAGAGAAATACTCTTGAGAATAAGCCAGTCAGCAAAAGGACTTTTTTGGTATTGCCTGAAATCTTTCTGAAGTTCTGAACAATTCTTAAATGCATGTGACTATATTGGCATGCAATTGCTTGTGTTTAAACAATAAACAACAAACAACTTAAAGCTTTGTGTTTCCATACCAGAATTTGATAGATAAGAGGTTCACAGTTAAAGCAATACAAGAAATTTGAGGTTTCGGTTACAAATAGCTTAGGATAGTGCAACTAAATAAAAAAAATGGTTTTGCTCATACGTAGAACAAATTTCTGATACGGAGGTTTTCCTCATATGTAGATTCTGTACTATTTTGATTAAAGATTATAGCTACACACTAAAAAACATGTATTATATTAGACATAGTTAATGTTACTTCCCATGTGGGAATTGCTTATTAATCCATATGCCTTGCATTGATATGACCATATTTGTCCTAGGCATTGTTTCTGAAATCAGGCAAAGGGCTTTTCTTTATGGAAAACAAACTGTATGGACACTTTTTCTTTATGGAAAACAAACTGTATTTCAGTCTCTGTCTGCTCTACAGAGTGTGGTCAAGTACACAGTTTTTTTTTCTCTCTTCCTTTATGATAGATTTTTACTAAGAAGATTAGCTGTTTTCCAACAAAAGCATATGTTACTGAATTGACTTTCTTTGTTCAATATCAAATTCAAAAACATTCATTGTTGTAACTTAAATGTATGTTATTTTGATGCACAGTGAACAAATAAAAGTGCCCTGTTGAAGAACATGAACATCTTTTATTTTCTGAAGCCATATTTAAGCTGAATGGCCAAATAATTTGCTATTATGCTTGGTTGTTTTTAAAAGACTCTATAAAAATTGCTAATTACTATTTGAGTTGAACAAATAAAACTATTTCAGCTAATTAAATGTTTCATAAGTGGAAACAGGAATTGAGAAGTCTGTGATAAATTAATGCATTACAAATGTAGTTAAGGATCTACCTCTTGCTGTAGATTTTTTTGTTGTTGTTGCTGTTTAAAATACTATTTGTAAGTTTAGCAAATATACATCTTTTCTATCAGTAGACCACACAGTAGAGGGAGGTCGAGTTAGTTAAAAAACTAACAGACAAAATACTGTGGTGATTTTAAAGAATTACACGTGCTTGTGCATCAGCATCCAAAAATCTACTGTGGATATAATTTCATGGTGTTCTGAAAGCATCTGCTAAAATTACACCTTTTTGCATGTTTTATTTAAAGGTTAAAAGAAAAAAAAAATATAAGAATTTTTTTTTTTTTGCATCATAGTCATGTTTAACTGAACTGCTCCTGTGCAGCCTTAAGAGTACAAGCATTTCCACTTAGATTTCAGTTTTAATGAACTTTTATACTTTGGTGGGTTTTTTTGGCTTGTTAAAAAATACCATTATTACATGGTAGAGGTATTGCAGGATAGAAATTTTTATTCAATTTTTTCCCCAGAAAAAGTGTTTTAGTATTTAGGGCAGGAGCAGCACTAGTGTCTTCCATTTTAGCCAATCTATTTAAAATTTGTTTTGGTTGGATGTTATACTGGTTGATGGCTATGTTATCATTCAGTCTGAAGTTCATCTGTCTAATACACTAATGTGGACATCAATTTCCTAGGGGTTCTAAAGCAGATTTGTGTTTCAGAAAGACCAACAGTGAGTTTCAACAGTTTCACCATAAAGAACTTGTAATGTATCTATTGATTATTTGTTATGCTGTGTATTTTTACCTAATTCTAATAAGGTAAAATACCTAATGCCAGCGAGGTCACTGGGACCTAACAAACAAAAGGCAGAAAGCTTTAAAGTTGTTTCCAACTCAGTGGTTCCATCATATTTTTACTTACAAGTTATTTAGTAACCTTCTTGACCAGATTTCTTCAAAAAGAGTTGGTAGTATCTTTACTTGAGCCTTCCTCCTAAGGAATGTGTAATATCCACTATAATAGTCAGGATTTTAAAACTGATTCAGAGTAAGATCTACTTTAACTTTACATCAAATTTAACTTTATATCAACTGAATAAAGTTATATTAACTGGATTTTATAAAATGCATTGAATAATAGTGTTTAAAGTCTGTGATATTTGCTAGTTTGTTATATATCATCACATTTATTTTTGCTAATTAACAACTAAACCAGATTTAACCAAAACATGTATTTTGTTTGAATAACTTTATTTGTTTGACATATCTTTGAGCTTAAGTACAGAAGTTGCCAGATTAATAATAAAATTTATTCACTAATGCTATTGAAGTTTGACATAAGCTTGTCTTTATCATGGGCTTTTCTATAAGAAATTTCTTTTATTATCTCACCTGAAGTTGGATCCTTCTATGCAGGTCCTGTCCATGATCTTCAGTTGATTCATCCTAATGTGATTTCATTTCAGTGAAAATGGATAAAAAAAAAAAAAAAAAAGAGTAATATTTTCCTTCAAAACAGACTTAAATCTGTTTACCAAGTAGCTGACTGGAGTCAGTAATAACAATATGATTTTTTTTCTTAACTGAAACCATTCAAGAATGACAAAAATTGGTGGGAGGAGACATGGGGGAGGGAGAGGGATATTATGATTTTACTACTTTTTCTTCCAGAGGTGATCTTTTTTCTCAGTACAGCAGGTAGAAATCTACCTGTGTTTTGATGGTACTTGGAGAGTGATGGAGACTAAACCTGATAAGGAAGTGGAAATCGGGAATGTCAAAGAATGAAATAGCTTGTACGACTGGTTCACTTTTGGATCTTGGTTTGAATGTAGTCTCGTGAATTGTTTATCCATTTGAAAACGTAGAGAAATAAAGTTATAACTGAAAATATATCGTGTGTGTGCAATATGTCACCTTTCATTTAAGTGCTATTGTCTCTTAAGTACTTTTCTATGAGAATAGTAATTGTGGCTTTTGTGGCTTTGAATAGTCTAGAGTCCAGAAAACTTCTTATTATCACCTTGGTACCCCATAAAAGCCTGTCATAGCTATTGTGATGCAAAAAAAAAACTAGTAGTTGGAGTTAACTTTTTTTTAATGCACTTGAGATTTCGAAGGAAATTCAACCTGTATGAAGACCAAATAATATAGACGATAGGATTATAGTTTAATGTATTCTGCTCTAGACTGTCTGCAGTTCAACAACCCTTGCTGTGTTGCATTTTATACTGTAGTTCTCAAATTTCAGGTTATACAGCTTTGTCTGCCTTTCTCTGAACAGCCTGGGAAGCTGAATTTGCATGATTCCATCTTAGTCTTTTCACAACATTCTTCTAGGGCAAGTACTGCCAGTCGTGTTGCCAGGGCCACCACCTCTATGGTGCAAATGTCTAGACTTATTGCTCAGCACAAAAATAAGTCTTGTGTCTGTATTTCTCAATAAAGTGTCATTGCCTCTTTCCAGAAACTTCTGTTCTTTTTTCAGCTACTCCATGTCCAACTATTCCTTTCCACGGAAGCCTCCTCTGTCATCCTTTTTAATCATTCATGATGATGGTATCTTTATTATTGTGATACATCTTGGACTTCTGGCTTCTTCCTTTCCTCTTAGCTTCAGATAACACAAATCCTGTGTCACAATTCATTCTTAATACTTTGCTAAATGCTTATTTATGTCTTTGCTTGGTCTCTAGCCTCCTGTAACTCATCGTTCTTTGCACTGTTCTGCCTTTATCCAGACATCTGTAAGAATTTTGCCTGATTTAGTCTGTCACCTTTAGTTTCTGTTCCATATTCCTTCATTGACCTCAGAACAAATTTGAATTTATTCTTTTAGCCAATCTTTGCTTAATTTGAACCTGTTCTTTGAGAGCTTTTTTTTTGAGTTCTGCATCAGTACACAGAAATTTCATTTTAAACATGGGCTTTTAAAGAAAATGTGCAAGGCATACCCTTTGTATTACCTGACAAAGTGCCCTCTGCTCATTTTCTACCGTAGGACTGTCAGATGCATTTAAAGCTTTTGCTGTGTTCTTGTTTGACCCATTATAAGGTAAAGTTGATACCCTGCTGGTTGATACACTATTGGCTTGGTTTCCTCTTCAGATAAAACTCTCTGGCATCTTTGAAATATGATGTGTCAAGACTTTCTTTAGTACAGCGTAGAATTAGTGCATATCAATTCCCTGCCCTTTTGGAATTACTTGGATTTTGAGTGTTATAACACAAGTTTATTGTTGATTTTTGCTCATATTGGTTCAGTGGAATAGTCTCGATTTTTTGAAGTGCCAAGAGTAAGTGCAGTCAACAATAAGAGGCATTTTGCAAAATAAAAACACAAATTAGAAGCTGTGTATTTTTAAAGGAAGTAAGCTTAACATATTTAGAAAGTAAGGTTAGCATTTTATTATAGCTCCTTTTAGACTTGCAGACAATGTTTTTATGTAAGTTATGTGTGTAACCTGCTTCCCTGAACAAAATATTTTCCTGTAGATCCTTTTAGAGAACTCTCCCCGTTTCTTTCATCCCAGTAAAATGCTAATCTATTAATACAAATAACTTTATAGTGCTTTTCAAAAGTTCTTTCATAATTTCTTGGTGAAACAAGCACATAGACTGCTAAAGAAGACAGATGTTTCAAAAGATTTTGCTCATGTATGCATATTTAACTGATCAGGTTTTCAAACTCTGGTGCAGGCTGGTTTTGATTGCTTTGTTAGATACCTCAGGAACTTAGAAGCCATTGGATCCTGGGTTTTGGATATTTGAATCATAGTATCTTATGCCATTCGTTCCACAATCCATCATAGAAAATAAGAAAACATGTATGTTTTGTGGCTGGAAATACTTGAAATAACCATATATTCAAGCCATACAACATCATTTTTTTTTTCTGATATTTGTAATATATTTCACATATTTTGAGATAATTTTATTCCTAAGAGGAAGAATCTTTTACAAGTTACATGAAGTTATAGGTTCTGTTAAAATTTTGTTGAATTACACAATTTGAAAACATGTAAAAATAAATATATTTTTCATTACAGATGGCGGAGCTTGACACCGGTTGGACAGCCTATACCAGGAACTAGATTTATTGCATTCAAAGTACCTTTAAAAGGGGTAGGTATAAAAAAAGCCTATGCATAAGCTCTACTAAATACAGTGCAAAAATGTGGTATTATTATTCATGCAATCTCCAGGAAAGCTTTATGAAAAAAACCTATTTTATTTAAAATATCAGATTAACTTTCTAGTCATCTACAGTGAGTTTTATAAATACTATTCTATAAATCTGTCTCCTTGTTTATAAACAAGAAAAGTTTATAATTGGTGTTAGAATTTTTTTTATCATTTACAAATTATGCATTTAATCACTTTTAAATGACCTATATTTATAAAATTATTTAATATCTTTTGATGCTTGATCTAAGAAAAAACTAATTATTTCTGTGGAAGGGATTGCAATATGAATAGCAATCTATACCATGCAATCCAAAACATAAATTTACAGAAATCAAACACTCATTAAGGGATGGCAGCCACCACACACTTTTTAAATTATAAACTCAGGTTACCAACTTCGTAACCAAAAAAAATTTGATCTGAACAAATGCAGTATCTTTAACAATTCCTCTTAGATTTCTATTAATAGTATGTTGGTACCCTAATTACTTCCTTTCCAACATGGAGTAACATCTTCATCTGTTAAATATATGGAGCCAGATCGTTTTTAGTCTCTTCAGTTCTTTGGCAGATTGAGGTATAGCACTGCAAAGTTGCACTTCTCTATAAATTAACTCATACTACTACACAGGAAATAAAAGTCTGTAAGCTGTTTTAAAGTGGAATGGCTATATATAGCTTTAATGATGAAAGTATTTGCCCTAAACTGTTGTCTACAGATTACCCTCTAGTATGCATATACAAAAAATCTTGGATTTTTTTTTGTTTGTTTTTGTTTATTAATGTCCCTATTATGTGTACTTAAGTTTTCAGTCATCATTTAGTTCAGTCTTTACAGCAGTGAGTGAAGCGGATGCTTGCAGGGTTCACTTCCCTCAGCTGCTTTTACAGCTCTAGTACTTTTGACACCCAATTATCTCCCACTCAGTACTGGTCACGTTCTTCCTGGTACTGAGGCATAACTCAGTACCGTCTGTCTTTCTGCTAAGGGCTATCTACCAGTCCTGAATATAAGATTCAGTAGATTTAGACTTCTGTTAGAAGTTCTGATATTAAATTAGTAAAGCAGACTTCTTAAATATGCAGCAGTTTCTTTGCTATTTATGAACGTGATCACCAAAGGCAGTGGGCATATTTTCAGTATTTCAAGATTCAGTGGTTATTATCTGAACAGGAGTCGTAATCTAAGTAAATATTTTAAAATTATGGGTTTACTTGCAAGGATTTTCTGTCATTATGTTCAGATTTTCATAGTAAGCTTGACAATAACATTGTGGTATATCCAGGACTGAACAAGTTCTTTTTCTTGCTGTTAAAAGTAGTTTAGAATTGGGACAGACTTATATTGCCAAACCAAATTAAACACACAACCTACTGAATAGTGAACTATCTCAGCAGGAATTTCTCAGACCTTTAGTCTTTCAAAACATAATCTGTCATAATATAATTTACTGAGTTATATAATATGTTTAAAGATGTCTTTTATACCCAGTATTCTACATCACTGTAAAGTGTGACTATGCATAGTACAGAGCGTTTAACTTCCAAGTAACCTTTTTTAAGTTTTATTTCTTGCAGACAGCTGTCACCTTGAAGTTGCTAAGTTCAGTTTCAAATTGCATTAAAAATGACTCAAGTTTCCCAATCATGTATTAACTTTTATAGGACTGTGCTGCTCTTTATTATTTTAATTTTTCCTCTCTGTTTTCATGTATGAGAATAGTGCTTGTTAGCATCTTCGTTTAGAATCTATACAGGCATTCAAAAGAAGAAATCATTAGTCACTGTATAGCATCTATAGTTCTCAAAGGCATATGGTCTGTGGTTGTCTTCCTTCTCATTAGTTATGAGTCCAGCCTACTTCAATTTCTTATTGATTATTAAAGAACCTGAGAGGTGAGAGGGAGTGAGTAATGTTGCTCTGTCTGTTTAGGCACTGTCTCTGTTGGTTGTAGCTGGGCCGGTGTCAAAAGGCTGTTAGAGTGGGCAGTGCACTATTCAGAGAAAATCCGCTCTTGCATATCTAAAGCATTTTCATGCCTAGAGTGGAACCTGCATGGAGAACACACACACAAAACAAACAAATAAAAACAACTAAAATAGAATAAGTAAACACTATTTTTTCAAACAAAGTAATTACTTATTATGTGCCAAAGTTCATCTTTCTTGACAACTGTTTTATTTAATAGTTCTGAGTGCTAAATGACATGAATAGATTCTGCCAAGAGATGAAGCAGGAATAAAAATGTCTGCACATTTGTAGGGAGAAAGTTAAACCTTTTAGAGGAAACAAATTCTTGCATCACAACTTTGAATGTTTATGTGAAATGGTGATTTTGCAGTATTGTGCAAGACAAAGTAAGTTTGGGGGAAAGGGAACTGTGCTGCTTTGCTTTTTGCTGTTACTTAGTTGCTTAAAAATCAATATGTCTTGGCCTCATTTTGCAGTATTATTTTTGTATAACAAATCAGTGCATATTAGATTTTATTAATATCTGCAAGTGGAACTTGCATACTTTTTCTTTCCTTTTCATGTAAATAGGAGTTCACAACAAATTCATGGTTTCTTATTTGGTTCTATTTCATTTTTTATACATATAATACATGCTTCTGATACTGTAAACCTTGCCTTTTGAATACTCATTTTTTCTTGTAATTATAAAGAGCTAAATCTTACAAATGTGTATTAGAACTCTTAAAGTCATTCTTTTCTATTTCTATTGTAGGCAATTAACCAGAGGCTTACTCCAACTCAGAAATTTACACCAAAAGACCTAATTGCTGCCATGAAAGCCCTAAATGTGGAGCTTGGATTAATTATTGATTTAACATATACCACACGATACTATGAAGTTAAGGTAATACAAGAATAATAGCAATATAAAACCATTATTGACATTTTTTGTTTCATATTTCCTCACCCTGAACTGGAATAAACAAGTGCGATATCTAGGCTTATTCTTTGTCTCTAGCAGAAACAAAATTTCATCACAGAAGAAAGAACAGCTAGTTGCATCTGTCTGTAGCTTATTTGCATTACGGTAACTGAAAAAAATATAAATCAAGGTGAGGGTGCCAGGCACTGCAGTAAAAGAAGCAGGAGACTGCAACTTGTTCTTTGGAGATATTATTTATGTCAAGATCTTTTTAAAAATGGTTTCCCTACTACTCTGCGATGGAATCCGTTCAGAAGAATGTACAATTTTTAATTACTTCATTTTAAGTTTTTAGCTAATCAATCTTAATGCATTGAAAAGGAAAATAAATAGGAATATTGTAACGGAATGTTAATCCTTGTATGTACATGAAGTTTAAGAACTAAGGAGGGGAAATATGTGAGTGTATGACTGTGGGTGGGAGCAGGAATCTCTGCTGTCTTTCATTAAGGTGCTGCCTTTGCAGGGATGGGTAATTCTTCTGTAGAAACTCTGATCTTTATTTCGGATCATGTCTTTTATAATAGAAAGGTAAATGGTAGTTTTTGACAGTGTCACTTTTAATAAAATTGTCAAGTTCACTTTAGGTCCCTGCTCAGGATTTAAACTATTCTGTATTGGCATTATTTTAAATACTGTTTCATTTTTTTTTCTGTTGATGCAAGGCTCCAATAATTTTTACATTTTTTTTCTTTCTTGTTGCTAGGATTTACCTAAAAGTGTGCAGTATAAGAAACTTTATACTGTTGGACTTGAAGTGCCCGATAATGCTACTATCCTACAGTTCAAAAAATGGGTCAGAAAATTCCTGTGGGAAAATGCAGGAAATGGTAATTATCAGCATCTTGTGCTGTAAAAGACAAAAAATTTATTTCAGTGGTAACCGTATGATTTATTTGTAGCCGATACTCATTTTATGACATCAGAGATCTCAGACTTTCCATGCAAGTGTCTAGTTTATCATATGATACATTATGTGAATTACCAGTTCTCTTTGCATTTTAAACATATGTTTTTCAAATATGACATGAGTTACTTGAATGCACTTCCTCACAGTGTTACACCTATATGTGTGGTATGTGTCAAAGCACCTGCAAATGAGGAAACTATCCTTCAATTACCGGTAATTTTCAAGTGCACTTACTTTATGTTGTTGTAGTTAGGCCTTTTTTTTAATGATGATTCTTTAATTGTGCTGGAGAAGGCTCCCTGTTAAATACCTGTCAAATCTGAACTCCACCCTCTAAGTAGTTATCATGCCTGTTGCACAAAGATTAAATCAGTTGTCCACATCTGGAACACTTGATAACAGACGAGGATTTCATCTGTCTGACCCAGGCAGCTCAGGTGTCTCATCACTTTGATGTCACAGCTGCCATTCTTTACAGATGTTTTAGATAGCATAGGATTTCTCTTCTTCACTCCTCTTCTCCTCAGGGAGGCCCAGTGTGAACTGGACAAAGTCTGGAGGTGTCTGTTCTTTCACAGGCGTGACAGTATGATTTTGTAAATAGCAAACATTATTTATCACTGCTTTACTAGAAAAGTACTTTTTTCTGTTTTGCACTAATTGCATAGTAAATTCACTTTCTGAACTATTAAAGTGTGTGTTCTTTTTGATAGAGAAACTCATTGGCGTTCACTGTACTAACGGAATTAATAGAACTGGCTACCTTATATGTAGGTAAGAGGTAAATGAAATCTGAATCACAAAGACAGTGTGCTTACATTAATCTGTAAATCACTTGGAACAATAATTTGGTCATGTTTTTCTTCAGGTATCTTATCGATGTTGAAGGTTGGGATCCAGAGGCAGCAATCGAAGGTATCTTACACAGTTTAAGATAAATGTCTTGTCTGATAAGGAAAAAAATAATTTTCTTATAGTATTCTTAGAGCTCTCATAGCAGATTTCCTCTGACTGTTCATACTCTTCCAGGCTAAGTTTGAGTACTAGCAATTAGGCACCATGGTAGAAGGATTCGTCATATGCTTAGAATGCTTTTTTTTTGTTTTTGTTTTGCTTTTGCTTCGAATATTACAAGTAGCTTCTCTAGCTCCTTTCTTTCTTTTCTTTTTCCTTAAAAAAAGAAACATGCTGCAATGATATCAGACTGCTGCAGTATTAGTATTAAATTAAAATTGATTCCAATTCAGAATCTAAAGCTGAACAGAAATCTGCCTGAGCCATTTTCTGTGGCTCAGTTTAAGCACATTTCATTAGACTCTTATCTTTTTTTCTTTAGCTTTTGGTGATGCTAGAGGTCATCGCATGGATGGTCTTGTGTATCTCACAGATCTCAGAACACAACCGATGAGAAGGTAAAAGACTTTTAGCTTTATGCCTAAAATTTTCCAGAATACCCCCACTGGTATTGATAAGTTCACTTCCAACTGTAACCCCTCTCTTAAAACTTCTGATACGCAAATGTGCATATTATCATACTTTCCCAAGTGCATTTAGTCAATCAGTATTCCCTCATTGTACGCTGAATCTCATAAAGAACTCTGTGGTCCACTTGCTGTTGTTAGCAAGGCAGAACCAGAATTAAAAAAAAAAAAGTACAACTGTTTTAGAAGTAAAAATGTATGTGGTAAACTACTTAGTGGAAGACTTTTTTAAACTCCTCTGTTGGTACCAGTTCTATACCTGATGTATAAGAATTTTGATTCTCATAGTCACACTGTAAAGTATCTAGGAATAGCTTGCACATACTTCCTATTATTATTATTTTTTTTTTGCACCAGTAGTATCTCATAGCAGTAAATTAATTTAAAAATAATTTCTGACTGGATATTTTTAATTTAATGCCCTTTGGTCTTCTTTTGCTAGTACCATTTTTATAGTCTCTGCATGGTTAAGTTAGTCCAGTATCAGATTTTCGAATAGGTATGGTGCTTGTCTCATACGCTTTAGTTTATGAAGTTGAGGTATATGCTTTCTTTTCCGTACCCCATCTCAAATAAATTTACAAAATTAAAATTTGCTAGGATAATTAGGAGCATCAACAAATTCAACTTATATGAGAAAAGATTCTACCATTCTCAGCTGAAGATTTTTTTTCCTTCATTAGTATCTTTAAAAAGGAAGCTTACATGAAATGTTTTTATTCTGCCTAGTAACCTTGGAATGGATGTGTGGGATTCAGAAGAAGATATTATTCCCCCACCACATGCAATGGAAGGACCTGAAGAACGGTTCCCAGATGAAGATTTTCAAGGGTAATAGGTTGAAATACGGAATTAGAAGTGAAAAAAAAAAAGAAAAAAACACATAGTGGGAAAGATAAGTTTCTTACAGCATGCTATTATTTATACTATCAATTTGCTATAATGTTACAGAAGAATCAGCTGATTTTGAGTGCATTGGGGATCTTGTTTTGAAACACTGAAAGTACCATAAATATTTCAACTTAAAAGAATTTTTATGAATATAGACTACTTGTGCAAAATATATATCCAAAATTTGAAACAGCAGGGAAAAGATAGAAGAATGTCTGCTATTAGAAGCCCCAAGTGATTAGATTCACTATGGAAAATCCTACAATTCAAAGGTTCTTTTTCTATAATTTGCTATAGTTCACCCATATATTCTTCTAGAGTAGTTTCCTTTTTTTTTATAATTACTTCAGAATCATTTAAGTTTAAAAGTTTAGCCTTTTTTTTTAATTAAGCATTAAATTACAATTTAATGTTTCTCACAGTTTCTACTGCACCACTTTTTGAAAACTTTGTAATCTTACTAGATGGTTTGGATTCTTTGATACTGATATATTTTACTTACTATATCTTTCAATTCTCAGTTGAAAAAGCTTGTTTTTATTAATAACATGTGACACTTAAAAGTATAGATGGTCTATTTAAGATGAAAAATTCTTTACAGGCCTGGAAAAAGATTAAGAATTTATGATGACCACTCACACAGTGATTTGCAAGGACAGATACAGTTGAGAGATTTTGATTTCATTAATAAGGGACCTGGACAAAGACGAAGACCATTTCATGATCGGCAGTCTCAGGAAGATTTACGAGCACCAATGCAGATGAGAAATTGGGACTACAACAGGGGACCGGGACAGAGGCGAAGGCCCTTTCCTGATCGCCACCAGCTTTATGATGATTACCAAGATGACGTGCAGCTCAAGGACCTAGACTTCAGTAACAAGAGGCCTGGACAACGACTGAGACCTTTTCATGGTCACCAGTTTCATGATGATTTACAGGCAGAGAGACAGTCAAGGGACTTCGAATTTAATAAGGGCCGAGGACAAAGACAGAGACCTTTTCCTGATCATCCACCTCACAGGGATTTGCAAGAAGATATGCCATCAAACGATTATGATTTTGGTAGCAGGGGCCGTGGTCAGAGGCGAAGGCCCTTCCACGACCACCAGTCTCACGATGAATTTCAGAACCAGATGCAGTTAAAAGAGGTAGATTTTGTCAACAAAGGCCCTGGCCAAAGACTGAGACCCTTCCATGACTATCAGTCCCATGATGACTTACAGCCACAGATGCAAGCAGGAGATTCTGAATTTGTAAACAGGGGCCGTGGTCAGAGATTGAGACATTTTCATGATCAGCAACCTCACAATGACTTACAAACAGAGATGCAACTAAAAGATTATGATAATAAAGGTCCTGGACCAAGACACAGATCTTTTCATGACCAAAAGTCTTATGATGACTTACAGGAACAGACTCCATTAAAAGATTTTGATTTCAGTAATAAAGGGCATGGACAAAGGCTGAGATCTTTTCATAATCATCCAGCTCATGATGACTTGCCCCATGAATGGTGTTCAGACAGGTAAAGTATCCTCTGGCTGTAAGATGAAAGTGAAGAGAATAAAAGTGTAATCCTTAGCATTTGTGAGCTTTAGAAGAAGGTAAACTTCAAATTTCAAATTTAGTGTGCTGAGAATTGCTCTTTTTGAATATGTTAATTTGAAATAAATATCTTTTTCAGATAATGTCTGAATGATCAGTTAACTTTTTAAATTTGACCTATGCTGGAATGCTGCAGACAGCATTTCTTACTTAGAAGGTTGAGTTTCTTTAATTTAAGCATATGGGTTTTTTTCTTTACCTCTTTAGCTTTACCTTGAAACAAAACTCATTGTTCTACTTTGTTGTGTACAGAAACTCACATTTTAAAAGCAATCTTCAGGACAGAAGAGGCCAAACTGTGATAAACAGTAATGCTACATGGAAGTTCGAATTTTACTTATTGCATAAATTAATCACTTAAAATCCTTTAAAAATCCTTTCCTTTTTGAACTAGCTTTTCATTTTCTCTGAAATATTTATATCACTTATTAGTAAACCCATTGGACTAATAGCACATTTTCAACATAAACTTTCAAGATACTTTCTGTAATTCAGAAAACAACAAGGTGTTATACAACAAGGTGATATAGATCAGTAAAGTCTAATTTAATTTATTTGATACTATTGAAGGATTATTATATGATTATACTGAGGCTTACTATTTTGAGGTATTACACTAATACTAACATTAAATTTTTAGTATTAAAATTTTAAGTAATTATTTTTTATCTCATAATTAGCATATTTATGGCTTTTAAAAGCTTCCAACTATTTATACTCTTAATATGTGATTCTTTTCGTTATTTTCAGAAGTCAGACTTTTTCATCCCATGAAAATGTGCCAGAATCTCATTTCTCCTCATCCCCTTCACTTCACAGAGATTATGGGCCTGATAATGATGACTTTAACAGAAGTTACAGGTAAATAGTAGGTTTCATATGTTGGTTTACTCACCTTTATACCGTTGTTCCCATAGTATTGCAGCTACAAAATACATAAATGAACTGTACAGTCTAAAAAGTAGTGTTAATATTTTTTGCTTAAGCACGGTTTAAAGCTTTGTATCTGAACACTGGACAATTAGTGATAAAACTTTGATCCACCTGTAGTAGGTCTGCCTGTCTTCAGGATGTTGATGTCATTGTGGCTTAGGTCACTGGCATGGCAAGCATGGTTCAAGCTAATTTACTAAAAATGTAAAAACTTCTCATTATTTAACTCTTAGCAATGCCTGCAATTACCTAATTGGAGTGTATTAGAGAAGAGAGCACCAGACACCTCTTAACATGCACAGCGACATCACAAGGGACAGCCAACACAAGTCAGAACACGAGAAACTGGGATTAGATACATAAGGAATAACTTAAATGCAAGGATGGTCAGACATTGGAACTGGTTGCCCAGAGGCATGATGCAGAGCTATCTAATCTACTTGGACTTAATTTGAGCAGGTGGTTGAATAGTTACTTCTAGAGATCTTTTCTAACCTAAATTAGTCTATGGTTCTGTGAAGGAAAAGATTTTAAAATTATAAAGATTGTTCTGAATTGGTATTATAAACCATTTATTTTACACAATAAGTACTTGTGAGTAAAGAGAATCCAAAACAAAAACTATACACACAACTCATGTAAGAATCTTCCATATATATTTTGTAGGCATACTGTAGAAGACTCAGTTAAAATATTTTGAGATACACTTACAAAACTTCCAAGTGCTTTGTTGCCTATTGAGACTGTGTAGCAAAGAGGTACTATTCTTCACAAGAATGAAAACATGGGCTCAGGAGCAGAAATGATCCCTAAGTAAAGAAAGTCGTGGTAAATAGGGAACTTTAATTAGAAACAACTCTTGGAAGAAAGCACTTTCTAATATAATTACCTAATGTAAAGAGCTGTAACTTTAATCACTAGCAAGTAAAAGTAAATATAAATACGGTTGTAGTATCTAGAAGACAGCATTTATAGGATGTAAAAAATAAGAATGACAAACTGAATTTTTGTTCTTTTAAAGTTTTACAAATTTAATTTCTAATGGTGGCCACCAATAATAAATCAACTGTTTTTTTCATGGATTTAATTGCTAATATTTGTTCTCATTACAGTAATCGACCAAGTTGTCCAGAAGACAATAGGAGAATGCATCCTTCGGATGAATTTAATAGAGGAAAAAACAGATTTGCACCATATTCTTCACATACAATGCATCCATCTTCCTCTGTGCACCAGGAAGATAGTTCAATAGACTATGAAAGAAAACCTTTTCAAGGTGAAACTGCAAGAGAGATGGAACAGGGCAAAAGGTTACCAGTTGTAACAGTTGATTACAATTATGGCTTGCCATTAGATTATGGACCTGAAGAGGACAAGAGGACACATTATGATTTACCTCCACGAGACCGCTACAACTGGAACTGAATGCAAAGGACTCGGCTCAGCTTAGGCTTACAGTTACCCATTTTACTTTCTATGTGGACCATTCATTTTTTTTAAACAAATTAGAAAAGTGCAAATTTCAATAGCAGAGAACTTCTCTCTATTGTAAGATTAGCTTCTACTGGTGTTTGGTTCTAAAATTTATTAGGATGCTTTTGTTAAGTGTAGTTGGAGACAATGTCTGAGTACCCATGGAATGAAAGTAGTCCTTCCTTTTAGTGAAATTGGAAACCTATACGTTAACACAAACAACTTGCTGACCGGTAGTAATTGTGTCTTTTGAGTTTCTTTAAAATGTATGTATTTCAAGATGCAAAACTTGCAATAAAACACTGCACCATCAGGTGAATTAGCACTGACATTATAGGAAAACTACTGTGAAATTAATTAGTTTTTTTTCCTCCTTTAACTTGAATTAATTTAGTTTGAAATAATGCCAGCAAAAATGAGTCTTTGTTGAGAGGTGTTGACTATTTGAGAGAGATTGTTAAAACAGATACTTTGACTTTTAATGACAGAGCTTAAGAAGAGACAAAGTTTCAGTTGTTCAGTGGGTTGAGTGCATAATAGGGAAGATGAATTTGTCCCACCATAGTTAAATGAGTTGTATAACATACCCTGTTTTCTCTTTGATTTTGTTCAAAGTCTGTGGGATCTTTGCAGCTCTGCAGTTTAACTCCAGTTCTCTGTACCATCAACTGAAGAGGCTTAGGCTCAAGCTTTTTTCATAGCAGATTTTTTCCCTTCGGATTGCTAAGAACTTTGAACCAAGTGATTTTCAAATATTCTAAATGTCAAACCTGCTTTTCAGTAACCTGAATATCCAATCCTGACTGTTTCTTCCTGATCTCATAGATGATACATGTTTCCGAATAGTCCTATACAGCTGAATTTCACAGTTTTCTCTGCAACCCACTGGAATGAGGTTGCTCACAATGAGCTTATTTATCTCAGCTAGCCAAGATTTTGCCCACAGGATAAGTGCATATGCTTCCCTACTTGTCAGTCGGATCTGTCTCCTGTAGTGTTTACTACTAGCTTTTGGTCACAGCGGAGTAATTTAATCAGAGTAGAAAATAACATCTGGTAAATTACGTTTAGATTCATGCATTGGAACAGTCTCCTCGAGTGCAACTTCAGTGGATCTCTAGAAAGAAATGCAACAAATGGTGACTAAATTAATGCCAGCAACTGCCTCCCGTTAGTGCAAAAACAAATCTTAATTCACAGGACAGAAAACAGTATTAATATAATACCCAGGTAAATGAAAAATTCTGCAATTCTAATAATTTCTACCTGTTAAATCAATTAATACACTTTTAAAGGGGTATCATAGTGAATAAAGATAAAACTAGACCATGACATTAAAATTAGCAGTTGAAATTAATATTTCAAGACTGGATATGCAAGGCCTGATGCAGTTAGGAAACTGCTTGAAAAGTAGCATAGCTGGGAAGCAAAAAGCAAGAGGGTATAAGTATGCATTAGCAACTGCAGTAATAAGAGTTCATATCCAGAATACATGCACTTTTTTTGGCTTTTAATTAGCAGCATGAAAGCTAGATTTCTGAATTCCTGGTTCTGTGTCTACTAAATAAACATCAGAGTTTCAAAAGTGTAGAACATCTAGCAACTCCTGTTCATTTGTATACCATGCAAAAAGCTCCAGAAATTAAAGAATTCTGTGAATACAGATTCAGAATGCAAATGCCTCATTGCCTTTGCTTAGGCTTTGATAACTTTATAACGCAAGTAGTACCCTCTCACATCAGCTAGTCAATTTTATTTCCTATTATATCTGTGAGTGTGAGAATGGTGCAGGCTCATTCATGTGGTCTCAGGAATCAAATTATCTAGATATAAACCAGTTTTGGAACTGAGCACTAAATGTTAAGAAAGAGTAGCATATTGCTTTCTCTTTTTAATAATGAGGGACACACTAAGAATTATTTATGTATGCTTTACTTGGCTGCAAAAATGATTTGCAACTCAGGCTACTATATTACATTATTAAAAAAGTATTCTCCAGCAGAGAGCTAAGAATTAAGGACTGACACTACAGCTGTCTGTTTTTATACTACGTAAGCAGTGTGCATAATATAAATAAAGACCAAGCATTTGTGAAAGTTTAAGTCCAAATGATGCTCCTGGGCTTTCATATTTTGGATTTAAGGTTTGAATTATGTTTATAGAATTGAAAAGACCCTACACTCAAGTCTTTGTTATCTCAGTTGGCGGAGCTTAGGATGCTCTGGGTAACTGAAAGCTGAGGCACGGGAGGGCTCTGTGCGATTGCAGCATTGCCATGCGGAGCTGGGTCGGCTCTAGCGATGCTCATTTATTTCTATTTCTAGCAGTAGGGGCCATCGACTCTGGCTCGGGTCTTGCAGGTGGTTTGAGGGCTTTCGTATTGCTCTAGCTTTGGAGCCTGGAAACTCCACTGCAGTGAGGAATAATTGCAAAGAGCCAGCTCAAGACCAAGGCCAAATAAGCTTTTCCAAGCTCCATCTATTTTATTAAATTAAAGGTATCTGGAACTGCTCCCTGGCCCTCAGTCCAGCTGACACGGAGTGAGCTTCCTCCGTGCTGGTTAGGCCGCAGCCGGAGAAGGCGGCTGCCGTTTGGGGATGTTCCCTGGCATGTCTGGTATCTCCCAAAGCAGGCTGGGCTTGTTAGGGAGAGTGCTGGCAGCCACGCTGAAGCCTTCCAACAATTTGCAAGGACAGGATTATATTCCTTAGCTGGGAATACTCCATGATTAGCAAGAGGGCCAAGACATCCTTGTGAATGGAATTTCTAGATGGCTCCTAACGTAGCCCCTACATCTGCAACTACCTCCCCGCACCATGAGCAGAGTTCAGCACCAGAACTGCACACATGTCCTGCTGCTCTCTCTGAGGGAGCCTTGAAGAAAAAGAGATGCAGAAAACCCAGAGGTAGCTGTTAGGTGACCTGAAAAATAGTTGTTTTAAGATGTGTGAAAGCAGGCATCCAGACATACAGATACCTCAAAATGTGAGTGATTTGGAATCTGCTCAGTCCTTTGGAAAGAAGGAATGAACCTCCATCTGGAGTTTCAACAAGGGCATACGAAACCCTGACTGTTGTGAACAGCAGTTTATTCAAGCTGTGTGTACATTTAAAGAGAAGTAACTCCATACTGTTATCAACAACTGACCTCCCTGAACAGGATTTTATTCACTTCAGTTGTCAACAGTGGACAACATTTTACTGTTCTCTGTAGAAAGAAAAAAAACCTGCAGATCCCTGTCTTATGAAATCTATAAGGAAAAACAAGAAGAAATTGAACCATGTGAGGGAGGAATCTTGCTGCAGGCCACAGTATCTCTCTTTTTTTCCTGAAGATGAAAGAAGACAATGAACCGGAGAAGAACAGTAAAAAATGTGGAAAGAGAAGAAAATGAAGAGAAGGAAAAAGAAAATGCCAGGAGATAGAGGTATTGGTGTGAGGGAAGAAATGTGCAAATCCTATGTGAAAAAAAAGCTGCTAAAAGATGGCCGGGTGTAAAGTCAGAAAAGAGAGCACATACTGGAGGAAGAGCTCCTAGTCAGGCCTTATCTGGGTCTTATAACCTGTGCCTGTGGCTCTGTGTAAGTATCATGCTGATGTAAATAACAGTTATCAAAAGAATACAGGAGCACTCTGACCTCTATCTTGCAATAAATTCAGGAGGGAACTTAAAACTAATTACAGCTTCCCTTTGAGCTTTAAATCTAGTTGGAATGTAGCATAATATCCTGAAGATATTCTCTCCAGAATCTGACCAGCATTGCAACAAGCAAATAAGAAACTGTTCCACCAACTGCTTCTATTTCACACGTGGAGATCCATCTATGTTATGCCTGGATTTCGGAATCCTGTTATTTGAGGAATTTGTGGATCAAATCTAACTTGTTTCTTACAAATACATACATGATATTGCACATTTACAGGGGCATAATCAAAATACACCATAATGTTGCTCCCACTAGACTCATAACATAAAACTTGCAGTTATAAAATAGTGGAACAAAGTATAATGTACAAATTTGAAGTTAATCCTTTCACAATAATCATAGTGAGCAATCCAGTAACTCATATTGTACTCATACTGTACTCATACAGTAAGCAGGAATCTTCTTTTACAAGATACGCTTTTATGTTCCATAAAAGAAGAGGAAAGACCTCCAAGACAAATATACTTAAAAGTTGACACAGATGAAGATGATTCTCATGCAATTCTTTAAATGGCCCTTTAAATGATCCTTTTAGTACAGAGGAGCTTTTATTTTGAAAGAAATATTACAAAGCAAAATTAACCTATCCTTAAGAGAGGGGAGTACAAGCTGCTACTGATATCTGGGAATCGAATGTCAGTGAATTTTTGGAAGGTCTGCAGATGTACAGAGGAAATAGAAAAAAAAAAAAGGCAAACTGTTGTAGCAAAGTGAATGCTACAGTTGATTCACCCTTGTCTGTAGGTCTCAGGCAAAACAAGAACAGCACCATATTCTAGTAACTGCAACACAGAGGAGCTATTTAACAACAAAGGTAAATTCTGATTTTCATAAGTTACATACCAGAAGATGTCAACAGGCCTACAACCTATTCTGAAAAACAGTAGTTCAATTTAATTTACAAACTAAAAGAAAAATAGATTGATTTCTACCATTTAATATAATACTTTTAATAAAATTCAGAGAGAACAAATAATATGTTCTCATAACTTGTTTTTAAATCTAATTTAAGCTCAGTAATTATACTAGAGCTTGTGATGAAGGCCACAGATAAGCCTTCTTTTCTATCTTTACAATGCAACAGCTTTTGGAAAGAGCTGGACTAGATGTGAAACTCCTGGTCCTGTTTATTCAGCATTATAGCGTGTTTCCACATCCTTATGTCCCCAGTGACAAAGGTGCTTTTCTATTTATACTGTTTCTATTCAGTTTGTGCACACTGGAACTACATAGACTAGTCTTTTTACTGCACATGGTAATGTCCCTCTTGTCCTAGCTCATGAACACAGAACAATTTGACTAGTGGAATTAAAGAAAAATCTTTATAGCCACATAAGCCTAAATAAGAACTTAATAAAAATTATTTCTGGTATAACTAGAAATAAAGAGAATAGCTTTCTGGCATCATTTGTTCCTACTCAAATTATTTTTTTGCTGTACTTTTCCACAGGCCTGTAAATCTATACCTGTAGATCTACAGAAGAAGTTTGACTTCATTATTTCCATTCTTTTTGCTTCCCACTGTAGTTCATTTTTGCCCGTTACCTTGATCCCCCACCCCCAACACACACACACACCAAAAAAAAAAGAAAAGAAAAAAAGAAAACACTGATAACTGAAGAGCTTTTCTCCCCTTTATTTTTTTCTGAAAATGAAATATTGCATTTGTTTTTATACATGAATGTATAAGTGTATATATGTATATAAGTGTATATAGAATATATATACCATATATATGTATATTTCCATTGTCAGTGAGGAATATATAAATGTACAGTTATCCACAGGAGTCACTATTATCAACCTCATAATTGTTCAGAGTTCGTAAGCCACTTTAGTGAATGTACATATACTTCAGTCACCTTTTTAACACACAAAAAAGTGTGTAGTTACTAATTATTCAAAAGGAAGTAAAAAGGAGTTTGCAAATATAAAACAGTAAAAGCTTTTTTGGAAAAGAGAAGAACTCTGTGAAATGGATAATTGACACCATTTCCTAGGAAGAACTGCAGGAACACTAAGCTGCTCAGACCTAAGATCTCTGCACTAAGAATAGCAGTAATGTAAAAGACACATCTGTATCTAACATAAAATAGGAAAAAAAAAATAGAGGTGAGCTGGAAAATAAAAACTTTGATATCATGGAACTAAACACTAGAGAAGTAACAGACCATGGTAAACAAAAGCATGGTTATGATTAATAGTACAAAATATTATTTTATATATAAATGCAAATGGGAGTATTTGTTTATATATATATACACACATATATAAAACAGGAGCCTTAAAATATAGAATAGGTAAGAAGGTTTGTCAATGAGAAAGGACTTCAATAAAAAAGATTCTGTGACAAAATATATTTTTAAAGACTAGTGTAGGAGGAAAAAGTTGATGAGGTAGCTTAATAGACAAGGTAGTAATTGAAACATAGCTGAGTATTTTAGGAATAGGACTGGCTAGATAATAGACAGGGGCAAGGAGCCACTGGCAGAGCCCATTGAACTCAGTGAGATAGAATCCCTGGGAACAAATGACAAAAGAGAAGCACAGCTTTGTGCTCTCCACTTTCTCTCGTGGTATCATGAGCCTCTTCAGGAAAGCTATACTGAATGTACTGCGGTAAATAAGGTCATAGGCAAGGAGAGCTCATGAAACAAATATAACAACTCCAGGGACATTTGGTTGGTGGTGATTTTAACCTCCCTGCTCCTTGAGAGACTGCTCCAAGATACAAAGAAATCGAAGCCCAAGAAACATTTCACAGATATCACTAACCTTGTGCTGCAGGTGACAATGGCTTCTCTCTAACGTGTCTTGGTTTTTCACTGATACCTCCCGAGTTGCTCTTTGCACTATGAGCGCTGTCAGTCAGCATTCAGTCCTGATTATGGGCAGGAACTCTTAAGGCAGACTATATAAAAGTTGCCAATTTTAGAGGAGTCTTCTGAGACAGTTAGTTACAAAGCTCATCAAAATGTCCTTGGTCCAAAATGGCATTTGGTACAGAAAGCCTAGGTGACTAAAGATAAATAATTCATTAAACAAAAAAATAGCAAAATAACAAGAAAAGTATGAACTAAGTAGCAAGAGACAATATTATTCAAGAAAAATATCCATTGGCAATCCAAATTTTGTGACACCAGTAAAAAAGGTTCTAAGCTACAGCATGTAAAATGTAAAATAAAAAATAGGTTTGAGAAAATCTTGAAAAGCAAACTGTTAAATGCATGAAAATAAACCAGAATTTTAAAGTATACCAGAATAGTTAGTTTGCAGACCTCTGAATAGAAGGCATAATCAAGAAAGAGCATGTTGCAGAGAAACTGAACTTACCTGCATCTGCCTATAATGAAAACATTTATCTCCGAACGATTTTTTCCATGCAACAATTTCTTCCAGTAAAGATAAAATAATGCCAGTGATTAAGATACCAGCCAAGGAGATGTTTGAACAATCTGCTAAGCAGCGAAAAGCTCCTAAGACTAGTTTCTATTCAAATGAGATTTCCAAAGAGTTTAAAAGTGAAATAAGAGAGCCATTTGAACACATGCATGCTGCTACAAAAACCCATCTGTTATTCCAGACTGGCAGTATAAAGTGTTACACCTACTGTTAAAAAAGAGATTGGCATGGTCCTAAGTAATACAAACCTGCAAACTTTCAGGACAAGAAAATTCTAATAGAATAATTTCTAATAGAAAACTCTGCTTCTGTCATCTATTATTTGCACAGCTGTAGCGCTTGAAGGCTGCACCATTTTTTCTTACACCCTGTAGGCACACAAAGCAAAGTTTCAGGGACTACGAATCTGCAAGCTGAGTAATAAGAGTTCATAGAAGGAGGAACTCAGAATAAAAACCACTGAGATCTGTGCAAGAGATAACAATCATAAAGCAACTTTTTACTTAATTTAGGAGCAGGTTTGAGGGAGCATATTAGCACACAGCAGAGAGGCAGGGAGGATTCTTCTAATGTATGCAAAAAGGAATGGATTGTGTAGATATGCCTTGAAAAATGACTCAAAAACAAATATGCAAAGATAATTGACTTACAGAGCAGGTCAATAGATGAGGACAAAAAGAAGCAGCAGTTTTCATAGGGTGTAGGAAAAGGCTTGAGCAGAAGACAGGTAAATAATTAAGTAAGGATCTCGTGTACATAAATGTCACATGAAAACACAGAAATATATGCTGTGAAACTTAAATGAATTTGCCGCAGAGCAGAATGTCTGCTGTTAAACAGTAAATCATTCTTCCTGTCTTTTGCAGATTGCTTTGCTTGGACTGCAGTTCATCATCATTTCAGCCAGTGCTGACCCACCATCAATATTTTCACTGCACTTATTTTTTTAATCAGACTATATAAGCATGATGGACTTGTTCAAAACAGATTTTATTTCATGTTTGAGGAACACTCAGCCTTGACTTCTGTTAAAAAAAGAAACGCACAAAATTTTTTCAAGGAACCCAAGAAGAAATAGATGTTAGAATTACATGGGTGTTGGAAGTAGCACTTGAGGGTCATTTCAATAACACTCACTGCAGGAGGGAAAGGCTGATAATTCCTGGCTACACAAACAAGCAAATATTATCAAGGATGTTTGCTGTATATCCCTGTCAACAGTTCCTAACCTGCAGTAACAATTCAATCACTCTCAGCTTGCTCCCAACCCTAAATCCCTGCTGCTCCTCCCCACCACAGGGCAAACTGCAAGCACCAAAACTTGTGCGAAAATGAGCACACACAGGACAGGCAGAGACACCACCCGTGCCTCGATCACGAGCCTGGGACAACTTCCACTCTCACACCTCTGGGTGCGCCTGCACCGTGATGAGAGACGCGCCAGTTACCGTGCCCCGTCACACGGCGGCAGAGAGGAAGGTGGGGGCAGTTTCTGGAGCACTTCAGCAAGCACCAAAGGGCTCTTCAGCTGGGCTCTTGGCCTCCAACTAAATCCACGGTGGCTTCTGTAATGCTGTGTGACAGGAGGCAGCAGAGGGGATTGTGTTGGTGATGGGTTGGACATTTAAGGTTTTAGATTTGCCCATTGAACAGCACGGAGTTTGCAAAGTACAATCACAGCCTTCAGTGCCTCTAAGTGTTACTCTGTTACTGTATATGCTCGCTGCTTACGGGTTTGATTTTGGGGTGGAGAAGCAGAAGGGCTGTAGCAGACTACAGCGTCTTCCAAGCTGTGAACGCGTGGGAAAGGAGGAGCTACCTCAAGATAACCTCAGACCACCCTGCTGCGGGGAAAGGGCAAGGGCTGACAGCGTTAACAGGAGCCTTGTTTGTCACCCACAGATCTCCAGTTACTGGGCTGGGTGGGCAGGAGGGTCTTTTGTAAGGACTAAGTGGTGTCAACAGCTATTCCCTGAAGGAGGTTATTCAATGAAAGCCATGACAGGGAGAAGATGTATTATCTGGGCCTAGGAGGCTAGTGCTTTGCCAAAAGCTGCTTCTACCACAGAAAATAAAGTCTGTGGTTTGCTCTGGCCATGTGTTGCGATGTGGAGGCCTTGGGCTGACTCATATCGTTGGAGTTTGGTGCTTCTGAAGTAGTAAATTTAACACCAGCTCCTAACCACAGTGGAAAGTAAGGCAGCCAAGCTGTATTCTGCTTCCCCATGGGGACAGGCCCTTTCAGAAGGCTCAAATACAGGCCTTCCCCCCTCTGAATTCTAGCAAATTAATTTCAGTTCCTGTTACAAGCAGCACCCATGTGCGGGTATAGATAATGTACCCGTGTGCCGTGGTATATCTGGGATATGCATGTGTTGAAGGGAACAAACAGGTGAACACATATACACAGATTAACTACTTGAGGTAAAGACAAATTTTATGTAGTGAGTTAGACCATTCACCAGAAAAGCCAGGAAACACAAGTATCTTTAGAATAACCTGGTTTGAAATTAACAGCCGAATGCACCACAGTGGGCCTGGGGCAAAACTATATCATCATGCGCGATTATTCAAATGTACGTATTTATGCAAATTTCAGGTTTCTCTCCCTATCACATGAAAGGTTGTGCACGTATCAGCTAAATTTACATCCCTATGGTCATTAATTTAAATGATTATTCAAATACGAATGAAGCTAAAAACTGGAAGTATTTCCCTGGAGAGGGGGGCCCACACTTGGAAGTTCGCGACTGCCCCCCACGCGGTGGAGGGAACTCGGCCAGGACGGGCAGGAGGGGCTGCTGGGCGCCATCACGGGCGACCTTTGCGGCCGCCCGAGGAGCCCGGGCGGGTTGGGCCGAGGCGAGGGCTGCGTCAGGGCACGAGCGGGCAGCGGGACGCGCTGCGGCCCGCAGAGGCGACCACAGGAGCCCGACCGCCCCCTCGCTCCTCACGGGGCCGCGCCGTGCGTTCACCACCCCCCCCCGCACAGGCCGCCGTCGCCGCGCGGAGCACGCTGGGAACTGTAGTCTTCGCGGGGCCGAGCAGCCACGCCGCCTGCGCCAGCGCTCGGGCGAAGGCCGAGGAAGAGCTCACCTCGCCCGCGGCGGGGCGGCCGGAGCTCACGCGGCGCCCAGCCTTCCCCTCCGCACAGGCTGGCGGGCGGGGAAGCCTCACCCACCGCGGAGCTGCCAAGACAGCGCGAACATTTCACCTCCTGGAGCCTCTCTGCCTGCTCTGGGAAGAGGAGTGGGAGCTCTCCCGTGCGCCCCCCCCCCCGCCCCCGGTTTGGAGGTTATTGGATAGAAAATCCTGGTATCCCCGGTATATTGGAGGTTATTGGGTAGAAAATCCCGGTATCCCCGGTATACTGGAGGTTATTGGGTAGAAAATCCCGGTATCCCCCTAAAAAGGCAGTTTTTGGATGTGCTGGGTACCCCTGTGCCTCAACAGCGGCTTCCAAGGACTCCAGCACTGTTTAAACTGCAAAAACATAAACTTGGCTCTATAGAACTCAAAAGAGCAAGGGGGAACCCTTAGGGATGAGCGCTGACCGTGTAAGTGCCAGTTCTATAGGTATTTATTATATAAGAAAAGGAGTAAGTTCCCGTATCGCAGGCGGTCACCTTTTCTGAGCGCGCTGCCTGCGCTAGGCCTGTTTTTGTCCTGTCCTGACCAGCATGTGCTGCTCACTGTGCTGCTCCACTGCAGTCTTGAAAGTGCAAGAGGTGAGAAAACTGCTTGGAAAATAACCCGTTCGTAGGAGCAACGAGTAGAGCATGGGGCATGCTCAATAAAGTAGGTTTTGCTCTGAAAGCATCGTTATTTCTCATCCTGGGCCTCAATGACTCGCTTGTGTCTTCGGCGATGCGCCACGGGCACCCTCTGTGCTTGTGCTCTGGGCTTGAAGGTGAGTGCAGACTGCAGGGTGCCGAACGCAGGCTCCTCTCGGCTCTCCTCCAAGACCCGCTGGGCCACAGGGCTTGTTCTGGGTTGCAAACTGCCCCGGTTTGAGTTACTGTCAGGGTCGAAGGGGGTAGCTTTTAAGCCATGATGTTAATTTTGTTTTCTCCTCCTTCAGAAATGCTCAGAAGGGGAAAGTGGAGGATGAACTGCAGTTTTATTTTAGGCAGCTGCCAGTACCTGTGAGGAAAGCTCTGTTTTAAAAGTTGCTGCAATATATAAGTCCTAAATTTGATAAGTAGTTACAAATTTAATTTTTTAAATTATGTTCTCTGCATAAATTATAAGCTGTTTTTTTTTCTAAAAAAAAACAGTACCGGGCAATAAGCCTTGCTGCGTTAAGGTGACTTTTTTAGGGACTAACAAACATTGTTCGTTGTAATTAGTAATGACCTATTGTGAAGTAAATGCTGCTTTCAAGATTGTCATATAGGACAAGGTATATGCATATAAATAGAAGCAATGTATTTACATACAGCTGCAGTAGTTGACCTTAGGAAAGCCTGTATTTTGCTTGCTTAAATGTAGGTAGTGGGACTACAAATAATTAATAATGGAATTGGGAGGTTTTGATGACCATTAACTGCAGGGAATCCTTCCTTGCAGACAGCTTGATGTTCTGTCTGAACAGCAACTGGTATTTTAAAATGATCTTATGTACCACACTGACAAATTTTGATCAAAAAACAAACAAAACCAACCTGTAGTTGATCCAGAAAACCTCTAACCCATGAACTTCATGAAAAATAGCTAATTTAATGCTATACCGAGTATAAGATTATAAGGAAACAAAGCTATTTTTTGCAGAACTTACTGTTCCCTCAAACTGATAGCACAAGAAAGAACAGACTTTTGCACGTATCCAGCGTGCAGGAAAGGAAGATGAGACAGGGACAGTTTGGAGGCTCCAGGAAGCGTGGAGATGTCTGGATGCAGAGCACTCTTCTGTTTTGTTGTTGCTAGAAAATGACCTGGTGCTGAAAATATATTGGCACTGCATTGGCTTGTGTCCCAAAAGGGAACTTTGCTAACAGGCAGGAGGTGAGGAGGGATTTTCTTACCTTAGGAAAAACTCCTCATTGTGAAACATGCAAGTAGAAAAGACCTTGATGCAACTTGGCGCAGTTTCTGTTGCAGTTTGGGAATGGAAATGATCATGTGAGGCCTGGGCATTTTAATCTGCATTAAGTAGGGCTGCTTTTGGAAAGAGGTGGGTGATAATGGCTTACATGCTCTGCTTGTGCTATTATCAGATGCATTATGATAATGTAAGAGTAGATGCAGCCAATGTCGTCTACAACAATACAAAAATTATACTGCCCATTGCATGTTATCACTTAAATTACTTTCTGCACTGCTGAGAAGGGCCTTCTGAGGATCTGCTTAACAGGTGGTCCTTTTCTTTTTGGAACGCCAAGGCTTACATCAGCTATCAAGAAGTGAGTTAGAAATAAAATTCACTTAGAGGAAGACTCTTCTGTATCCATGTAATATTATGTCTAGTCACCCACTATCTTCTTCTATCTTATATAAATCTGCCCTCTTCCAGGTATAGTTTTATTCATTGTTGATTGTTGCATTACAGTCATTATATGACAAAATGTCAACAAGAGTGAAAAGAGGCTACTGGTTTCCTCTTCAAGCTGCCCTGTTCTTATTTGCAGGGCTTTTGCTTGACCAAATCTCAGTGAATTGGCCCCAGTTAAGCTGACTGCTCTCCCTGGGCAGCTGCTATTAGCTGCCGCTTTTCACCCAGTTTTTCTCAAAAGTTAAGTTTATTTTTCATTTGGACTGTACTTTTTATAGCTGTAAATGAGAAAGGGAGCATCTTAATTGCTCCTTTTAAGGCACAAGTTTTCTTACCCTCAATTCAGTTGCAGTTGGGCTCTGTCTGAAGGAGAGCGTAAGACAAAAGCAGAAGAAAAACAATAGATTGAATCCCTCAAAGATAAACTGTCTCGGTATTTGTATATACAGATCCCTGTAGCTCTTAAAAGCTTTTAAGTTCCTGCTTAGACCTCTTAAAAGTAGTAAAAGCTTTTAAGTTGGTACTCCTTACTAAAAAGGGCCAAATGTTGAGATGCCTTTGAACTAACTTTTAATTATAGAGCAAATTAGGGCGTGACAAAACTTCCATGCATAATAAAGTTGATAAAGAATTGCAAAGCAGCCAGTCTAGCTTCTTACTGCTCATCTTCCGTGCACTTATCCAAGTCCCGTGGCATGTCCTGACATGATCCGGGACTCACATTTGGGCTTCTGGAAGGTTGCATTGGCTCAGATTTGTCCCAAGTGTGCTGCGTGTTTCAGGCTTCTCCGTGACTTGCTAGTATATTGAGAGACATCTCTAAACTAGGAGATATTAAGATGGTTTCAGAAATAGTTACTGAAGTGATGTTGTTCTCTTACTCCGTGCCTGCCTCACTAGTTTTCCTGCCATCTTAGGCTTTTTAGTTTCACTTTCATTTAACTAGAAGACGATGGTAAAGAAAAGTAAATCTGACTTGTTCTTCTAGATGACTGAAAAAATAACAAGCAAAAGAAAAGGAAGAAGTTTTATTCTTGTTTCAATTAACAATTTGAGGACTTTGCTTTATCAGACCACTGATTCATTTTGTTTGTTTCCTTTGTTAAAAGTATTTCTTAAAGTTGCTCTGCTTCCTCAGGTACCTAGAAATAAGAACTTTGAGGAACTTCTGCTTTTCTGATGTGTTTTCATAAAATAATAAAACGTTTTCTTGTAATAAGCTTAGAATCTTCCATTCATGCTTGTGATGCATAAAATGAATGCCCAAGTTTTATATGAATCTTAGTGAAACAGAAGGTAGTTGTTGGATATAATAGTGTCTTTCTAGTGAAGAACAGGCCTTACAGAGTAATTTGGAGGTTTCAGGACTGTCAGGACTATTCAGAGTAGCTTTTGTTACATAAAATGATGCATCTTCTGCATAGCACCCTATTCACCCTGTTCAACCTTCAATTGCAGAAAACTGTTTGTGGGTGGCTTGGACTGGAGTACAACGCAAGGTAAGCTATGTATTCTACAGTCATTTGCCAATCCATTATGAAGAACAAAATATTGTATGTATATTTACGTTTTCATCAGATAATACTATTGGATAAAGGGAAATCTGGATAAGACTATTACTTTTTCCATTGTTTTTAAATAAATAGTTACAAATTAACACAGGACATCATGTTATTTATTTTTTATATATGTTTTCAGCTAGTGTTTGATGTTGAAGTTTTTCTCAGCTCGCTAGGAAATGACCAATGTCAGGGCATTGATTTACTAGGATATTAATTTTCTCTTGTCTGAATGGAATTAAAGGGGTACCTGCCTTTGTTTAGAGGAAGTAAAATTAAATAGATTTTGAAAGATAATTTGGGGCTTGTATAACTATTTGCTTATATTTTACTTCATAATTTGAAACATAGCCTGGTAAGGTTAATATCTGTTTAATACATCTTTCTTTTTTCTTTTTTTTTTTTTTTTTAACAGAAACTCTTCGTAGCTACTTCTCCCAGTATGGAGAAGTTGTAGACTGTGTAATAATGAAAGACAAAACGACAAACCAATCTCGAGGATTTGGATTTGTCAAATTTAAAGACCCTAACTGTGTTGGAACAGTACTGGCCAGCAGACCTCATACGTTAGATGGCCGAAATGTAAGTTTTGTTGTGTGTTTTTTGTTTGGTGGTGTGGTAACTGCTTCAAAGATCTGTTTTAAATTATGGCTTTTTATTTGCAGCTTTGATGAAGTAAAAGTTGTTTGGCTGTTGATTTTAATTATTTATAATAGCTTTAGCTATTACAATAGTTTTAACTGTGATTGTACTGCCTTATAGAAGCAATATATGGAGACGACTTTTATCAGAGGAGTTCAATTTTAGCAAGGCTTTGTTTGGCTGCCTTAAAAATAACTTTTAGAACAAAATATTCTGTGTATTCAGAACTGACCAAACTGCAACTTCTTCCAGATTGATCCAAAGCCATGTACACCTAGAGGGATGCAACCAGAAAGGACACGGCCGAAGGAAGGATGGGTAAGGAAAAATACTTCTGTTGTACTGAGCCTAGTTATGAGTTCATCCAAGTATTGTTCCTACTTCTCCAGCCTTCCCAAGGGAAGTATGTGTGTTAAAACCAAAAACACTGAATTTGTAAATTTAGAACATGCAGTTTCTTCACTTTAACAATAGTATGATTCAGGTCTGGAGATTACCCTCCCCTTCACCTTAGTCAATTTAAGTGTAAAATTAATAAAGGAATCGTCAATTTAAGTGTAAAATGAATAAAGGAATCAACTTTTGTCTTTCTGATTGCTATTATTTTTCTCCTCTTTAATTTAGCAGAAAGGATCCAGAAGCGATAACAATAAATCAAATAAAATTTTTGTTGGTGGGATTCCTCATAACTGTGGCGAGACTGAGCTCAGGGAATACTTCAAGAAATTCGGAGTGGTGAGTCATTCAGAAGCATGGCAGTTATCAAGCGGTTTTCCCTCCCTGCTGCATCTTCTCAGACTTTGTCAAACTGTCAATTTTTGGTTTAATTTATACAAACTACAGTAATGACATGTTGAAGTGTTTTGTGATAAAGGGTAGAAACCATTCATCATTTTGAAGCATCTCTTGCTGTTTGTCAAAATCTGTTGCTCTGATGCCTCTAAGTTACTTTGCATCTTCTGTCTCCTCTAGTTTTAAGTCTACCTGATTCTATGTTATTTTGTTCTTACCTTGTGAAGGGAGATCAAACCCTCTTCGGTTCATTTGACTTTGAGAATAGTTATTACTCTTCTGAATTCTTACCTAACTTACAGCTCTGCAATTATGAAAGCTTTATGTTGAATCTTTGGAACAGTAAATACTGAATGCATGTACGCCTAAGACCTTTCCCTTTAAGTGTGTAGATAAGCTAAATTTTGCAGTCACTTGCCATTGTTTTAGTAACACTGGCTGCTTTTGAAACATCCTGTGAAGTCAGCTGGTTTAGCCTTAGGGATTTTTCCCTTTAAGGTAAATAGCTAAACGAAATGGCTAAAGTTAGCTATGAATTTAAAAAAGGAAGATTTCAAGTACTTAAACTGAGTCAAATTCAAGACTGCCAGTCTTGCTATGCAGTGGAGAGCTTGCCATCTTTTGAGCAGCCTTTAGTGTTTCTTTAGAGTTTAACAATAAAAAAAAATCACCTTTCATTGTCATCTTTCCTTAGCAGCAGCAAAGGTTTTGTTGATTCTTTTAATTGGATAAGTTTACCAATAGTATTGTACTTAAAATTTGATTAAGATGATCTTTAAAAAATCGTACGAAAAACAATGGGTAACAATTTCTTTTAGTTTGAAAACCTGCAACAGACTGAGTGCTATAAATAAAGATGGGGAGCGTGTTCCACCGTTGTGGAGCATAATTTCTAAAGGCTCTTCCTCACAGACTTATGGCTTTCCAATTCTGACCTCTGGATGGCTTGGGAGATACAGGGTTAAGTTCCACCAATTATAGAAGGCAACAGCCATTAAGTGTAAGTGCCTTTAAAAGTAAGTATTAGCATTTAAAGGATAGGATAGAAATTGGGAGGTGAGTGTAGTGTTCTTAATGAGCTGTGTTCATTCAGTTCCATCTGAAGAAGCAGGAGATCTTAGATGTTCTGTGGCCAGAGATTGGTTTTCTACCTCTAAACTTGAAAGGCTGTTGAGCTGTTTTAAGGTTGCCTTTGAAATAAACATGGCATTTGAAATAAACGTGGCATCTCTCTGTTTACATTATAGCTCATAGTCATACATTTTGAAAACACTTTTGAGAAAGAAGCATTTTGTTAAATATGAGACCCAAGACAATACTTCCAGAAGTTCTGCCGATGTATTGGTGCTGAATAACGAACCCTTGGGGTTTTCTGTGGGCTATAGTGTGAGTGTAAACAGTTGAACAACATTAATGCTAGATTAAAATCTGAAGTGTGACGAGATCTTAAAAAAGGAAACGTGTAGCAATGTTTGGGACTAAAATAGATGAACTCAGAGAGCACATTTCCAAATTATTTCCACTGTGCTATGACAGACTGGTATTGATGGCTACATCGAGCGTTTAATTGCCCTTTGTGGATAGTGTGGGAAAGCAGCCTGTAGTAACTGCTTGTAACACTCCCCTGGTAGCATAGTTAGTAGAATTTCTCTTCTCTCTTCCAGGTCACTGAAGTTGTAATGATCTATGACGCAGAGAAACAGAGGCCCCGAGGTAAAGGCTGATCTAGTTTGTCCTTGAAATTTCTTCATACTCTCCTATAGTCAGATGGCAAACTATTTCACACCATCAGAAAAGGTAGATTTTTTTTTTTTCCTATGTTGCCTCAGGAAAAGGAATATTTCACTGGGCAAAAAACACTTCAAATAGAGACTCTTCATCTACAGCTTCAGTTGGTATCTGTGCATTTAAAGTCAGATGTTTCATGTTCATTTTTGTTTATTTGCTGGTCCTTACCTGAATGAAAATTGATACCTGAGCCACTCTTGTGGTTTTAAGATGCTGTTGTGGGGGGAAATCAGCAAACTGACTTTCCTCCTGGTCCATATGAAAGGTATGTTGATGTTGCTTGGGGGGGTGCGCCCAGTTCAGAGGTACTCTGAACGGAAGGTTAGAACAGGATCCATCCATACTGCTTTTTGTTTTAGTTAAATAGCTTCACTAGAAATTCAAGAAAGACAGTTAACACTATATAAAATTGCTTTTGAAATGTATGTTTTGAATAGGACCTGTAGTACCTGTATGGTAGGCTGCTCTTTTTTTTTCTTTTTCCTTTGTAAAGGGGAAAAACCATCAGCTGGAAGTTTCACTAGGCTATTTAGTCAAGTCTGCAACCTTTGTTCAAAATAGGAAGCAAGTGTCATGTCATCCACCTTTCATTGCATCAGCCATCTGTTTGACAATTAAGAGGCAATATTTTTAAAAGTACTTGAAGCTTAGTTACACGGACCACCTTGTAGCATGTTCTACATGCTAGAGAATAGTTTGCCATCTGAACTTTCATTTCTCCTCTGACTCATTATTAAGAATATATTCTCCACTTCATATTTATTAAGCTGTTAAGTCTTAGTTTTATTTTTAATTTAGACATACATTCTTAGTGACATATTTAAGTGTTTCATAGTAAAGTATGGTAATGTTAAGTAAGTTTTTATTTTTATTTTTTTTCTTTTCTCTCTGTGAATTGTTTGACTGTGATTAACGATATCTCTTTAGATTTCTTCTCTCTAGGTGATAATTTATCACAGAGGTACAGGCCAGTTCCACAGTCAGAGGAGGGACGGGCTTTGTCTTTTATTGGAGTGTAAACGAAGTTTCAATATATTTGTTTTTTTTTTGTTTGTTTGTTTCCTTGCCTTAGCTATCTTAATACTCTTTCAACAGGTATCTTCTATTTAAGCAGAACATAAATTCATCCATTTAAATGTTCTAGGGAATCTCATTTTAAATAGGGGAGGCTGTGAAGGCCAAGATAAGTGCATCTGAGTATAATTTGTGGCTGAGGTTTTGAAAATATTTCAGTAATTATTGCATCATCTGTATCTTTGTAATACTCATCCCAGCCTTACAGCCTCTGAGCAAAAGGTACTAAAACATCGTGCCTGGTCTGAATTAATGGCTTCTGCTTAAAGCTTTTCTAAAATATATATGCTAGAAGACCTCTGGTTCACAAAAATTGTAGTTTCAAGCAGAAATGACAGATACGTTCTGGTTTGAAAACCTGTCTGTCTTCAATCATTGAAGTGTGCAGTGTACCGCAGAAGGTTCTGCTTCTATTCCTCTGACTTTTAAACGGTGATTTTGAATCCTGTTCTTTTGTTTTTGTTCTGAGAGACTCCTTTTATCCCGTGGTAACTAGCCAGCAGCTCCAAGCCTGGCTTTGCTAGTCTCTGAGAAAGCTAGGAAGAACTTCTGGTTATAGTCAGTGCTTCTGTTTGTGCATCTTAGAGCATATTTTATCTTGCCTTCTTCCTGTTCTGCATTCTGTTACGTACAGAATGCTTTTCAGTCCGTACACCTGTCCTCTGAATCTAATGCCTTCAGTGATGACATATTAAATTGTAAAAGTCTCTTTCACTGCCATTTTCTACTCACATTTTTGCCACCTTCTGTAAACTTCACCATCCTTATATTTTGAACAGATTTACTGCATGTTGTTTTACTAGTTTGCTGATAAGAGAAGGGCAGAACCAGCTCTATACTAATCCCTAGCAGCGTTCTTCTATGTTCAGCCTCTTAGCAGGACACTGGGAAGCAGATCCTCAGCCAGTGTCTGAGCTGCCCTGATAGTCTTGAGGTGATCTTGTATCTTCAATGCCCAGCCTTGCCGTTGCTCACTCACAATCCCTCACTTACTTGCACATTAGCCCTCCCGCCAGCTGTGTTTGCTCAAAGTTATTATCTGAGTCCAAGTGAAAGTGCAGCTGAACTTCTTGCTCCTTAAAAGTACCAGCTTTGTTTGTTGCAGTCTTTGCTTTTTGTGTTTTCTGTTCTTGGCTAAGCCAACCACAGTGAATTTACAGATTCTTACTGGGTTCTGGTCCGCCTGTTATCTCCAATACAGTTTCATCTATTCAGTCTGCTTCTAAATGCAATCTGTTACTCTAGTCTTCAAAAAAGTCCCGTCCTTCAGAAAATAAAGCTATTGGACGATATACTTTGTCACTCCTACAGAATTTAAAATCTGTAAAATTTCTCCTTCCTGGAATTTTACTTTGTATTGTTTTCTTCACTGCTCCTTATCTTGCAGTATTTGGCCCTTTTTTATGCATTTTTTTTCTTTATTGGCTTCCTCAGTGTTCTCTTCTCCTTCCTTTTCCCTTTCCAGACCACAACCCAGTCCCTCAGTCTGTTCTCCTCCTTGAATTTTCTCTGCAAAAAGCTAAAGGAGCTACTTTCATGTAGCTGATATGCATCAGTTTTCTTTCCCATGCCTTTTTAGACAGAATGCTGTAATACTAAATGTGTGTTTTAATAATAATACTTTTCTTTTTGCTCTAATATTTAGAATTCTAGTTAACCTCAGACAAATATATTGTGATGAAATGCTGCCCTCAGTTATGAGGCTGCTTTCATCACAGATCAATAAAACTTCGTTTATACTGCCAGTCTCTTGTGTGTGGGAAATGCTAAGTTTTTTCCTTTTTATTTTATTTTAGTGATGTCTTTTGCTCTTGTTGCTGACAGCAGAATTTGACCTGCTGGAATCTATTTTGGCCTGTATCTTTGTGTATTTTTTATATATAAACCTTCTCTACAATAGGCCTCTTTGGGCTTACCCAACCCAGTTGGATAAGCTTAGAGAGACACTAACTGTTATAGATACTGTATTTCTGTTTAACGCTTTAGAGCAATATATGGCTGCTGTCAGCACTAGCTGCAAAGCAAAATGCAAACCAAGGGGGAAATCTTGGGTTTCAGAAAAGCAGAAATGCATCCATGTTCCATATGCTTTCGATGCCGCACCTCTTTTTTTCTTTCTAATTTTATTGCTCTACCCTTAGCTAATCTAAAGAATGGCACAGTTTATGTACTGCATGATTCCTACCTTTCCTGGGATTTGGTTATTCCACCAGCGATGAGTGGTTGATGGCATGAACCGGCCTCAGTGTTCTGTGAAATTAACCACTATTTTGCCACTCTCTCGGCAGTATCAGCAGCTACAACCTACTGCAGTGGTTCTCAAAGTGCACCCGCAAAAACGTGAGCTAGTCACGAGCCTTGCTCTTATTTCCAGCATCCTCTGCAGCCGCTCCCCGCTGTCCTGTAAAAAGCCACTTGGAGATGGGAACCGCTGAGTTGCCATCACTGAGGCTACTCATAAATGACAAGGAAATGGAGCACCCTTGGGGATCTGGAGCAGCCGATAACGATGTCTTGGGCAAAAGAAAGGGGTCTGGGAAGTATGTATACATATCGAAGAGAAAAACAGCAGGAGGGATGAGAAATAAAATAGATGGAGAGACATAACAGTGAGGGTTGTATTCTGTGTAAGCAACATTTGTTTATTTGCCAGAGGATGCCGTGTTTGGAAGGAGTAATGTCCTTCCCTAAGTGCTTTCTCTAACAAGATGTGAAAGACTTGAGAACCCCTGATTTAGGTTGTTAGTTTCTGAAGCTTCTCATTCATCCATGGAGTGGTAAAATTTTTCATGCTTTAACAGCTCCATTTCAAAAATAACTCTTATTTTCCAAGGCAATATTCCCTAATTGAAAGAGCGGGGCGAGGGATGGGAGGAAGTTGCTTTGCAGCTTTGGGTAACAGGGATAGAATAGGTTTTTATTGGTATCCTAATTCTGAATTGAAAAGAAAGCAGCAAAATTGCTTGACTTTAATCTGCTGTCCACAAATACCTTGTTTTTATTCATGTGGTACAGTTATGACTGTACTAGCATTTTTTTTTCCATCTCCTGATAGGTGGGTTAGGAATAAAATCAAGCAAAAAAAAAAAAAAAAAAAAACCAGCTCAGTTTGTAGGTTGCATGTGTGAAACCAAGAAGGGGCATTATTTGCCTAATTATAGAAGGTATCCATTAAATTTTTTTTTCAGACTGACTTTTTTTTTTCCTGAAAATTTAACACAAGTCTTGGTTATCTGAAACCCCTGCTTGAACCCTTGGTCCGCCCCTAATACTGTTCATCATCCTGTTTTGTGTCACAACACCCTGCTACCTTGATTCACTCTTCGTCGTTGGCTAGGTTTTGGATTTATTACTTTCGAGGACGAACAATCAGTGGACCAGGCTGTCAACATGCATTTTCACGACATCATGGGCAAAAAAGTGTGTAGTTGTAGTTTTATTTTACCTTAAGAAAGAACCAAGTCTTGGGCAACTGGCAGTTTCACTGGTGACCAAAGCTTAGTTAAGCCGGGGGGAGTGTAAATCCAAATTCAAAGCTTTGCCTGTGAAGATGGGGAAAGTCTTCTGAGTTTGCTTAAAACAGGTGAGAGAAGCAGCTAGTTTGTGCCTTAGCCATTAGAACGGACCGAGATCTTGAGAGCCTGAGGACTCGGGCTGATAGGTTTGTGGTTTTTGTTTGTTTTCCCCTAAGGATTTGGGGAGGCCTTGTGCTACAGACCTGGGGTTGCTCTGGTTGAGCCCAAGTTACGTGTTGAGCTCTGTCATGTGCTGCTCGGGTCCAAGGAGAAAAGTTAGTTATTGTTCCAGCTGTTTGAAACTCAGAATCCCGGTGAAATCTGAGTTGTTCAAGGCTTGGTTTAAGATACCACTCCTTCAGATGTGTATTTGATATTCAAATTTCGAGGCTATTTGAGACAATCTACTTATATAATCTTATACTTAAAAAGGGGAAAAAAAAACATCATGAAGGATTGGTTTAAAAAAAAAAATGGGTCACTTACTGTGAAACTTTGATACAAACCCACGTACTCTATATAGTATTTAACCACAATGCAGTTAAGTGACCTCTGGTTGTTTCATCTTCATACTGTGTTGTCAGCAAATGGATGTTTGATAGGGAGGAATTTATGCTTGCTTTGATGTTACTCAGCAAGGAACATGCTTATACCTGTGAAAAAAAAAATAAAAGCAAGAGTAAATTGTTGGAGGACACGTAAGTTCTATATAGGGAAAATCCGAACTTCTGAAAGAAAAATTAACCCCTGGAAATTCTGGTAAAATTTAAGGCCCTGTACCTTTATCCAGAATTTTAAAATAAGCAATAAAACTCTTAAGCTTAAAGTGAGGATACTTCAAGGAAACCCAAGAATGCTGTTAGCTTTCTTAAATTCTTGCAATGTAAATTTTTTTTGCATTCTCTGCTAGTCTTTATATTTTGGTATTTTATAAGCATTTACTTAGCTGGCAGATGAAATGTTCTTTTGGATATCAATGCAGTTGATATGGTCAGTTATTCGAAACGTAATGCTTTTTATTCCTGTGAACATGTTTTGGGGTTGAGGGGTGGGCTGATCTCTTAGTAAATGGGAATAAAGCAAAGGAAACTGTGTGCTTATATAATCAAGAACCTCAGCGTGTGTTCTTGATCACTAGGTTTTCCTTCTGAGCAGCTGAGCGCTCCCATTTGTGTGTAGATACAGTGATAAGGGCAGATTTACGTTTGTATGTGTATGAACACATCTTTTGCACATCCCCAGATGTTGAAATTCCTTTAAATTTGCAAGAAACAACAGAAAGGAGAGGAGGTGCCAGAAAGCATGCCCAAAATACCCCAGAACAAGGCATAGTGCATCTGTCCTGGGGCAGGGGGGAGACTTCTTTATAAACCTTCTAAGTGCCCCCTCTTGAGCTGCCAGTTCAGGATGCAGCGGGGCTGCTTCCAAGTCTCCCGCCTTTCCCAAGCAATCTCAGTACAAAGTGAAGCAGGTTTTTGTGTTGCTTTTATTCTTATTTTTAATGACCAAAAAGGCAGAAATATGCAGCGTTTTCTCAGGTAGGAGTAATGGACAGCATCTCTTTTTTTGTTAATTAGCTTTTAAGCAGGTGTAGGAATTTAGCCTCATGATTTTCCAGTGTGCAGTTTGGCAGTTCCCCCCTTCCAAATGCACACTGAAAAATTAATGGAATTCTTCCGTGTAGATTAATGAATTTCTGATATTCCACTCTCTTCATTGACTAATACTGCCTACTTTTAAAATGCTATCTCTTCCTTTTGGATAATTAAAAAGGTATTGCTGAAATGAATCCATATGTTGTTAAAAGGGGCGAAAAAATTAAAATTGCAAGGAGGACTCTGCTTTTGTAAGCAATAACCGAATTCCCTCAAGGCAAATGTGTTAAGACTCATTAATTTGAGTCCTTTGAAAAATTCCCTTGGTTCCTCTCTAGAAGGGCCTTCAGCTGACAGAGATTTGGTTACTGTCATGTATAATGTCCTTGGGGCATCTGCAGTAGGGTGGGGGTGGGAGCTTTGTCCTTGCCTTGTGCCTATTTCCTGTTTGTTCTCTGACATGAATGGTTTTTTAAGACATGGCAGGAAGAATTCTGAATACTTTATTTTTTTTCCATACTACTCAGGCTCCATTGATGACTGAGATTTATTTTCTTTGTACTCTGGCACCCATTAAAATTAATCATAAAGTAAAAAAGACTTTAATTCAGCATGCATGAGTGCTGAGAGTGTTTCATTAAATCAGAAACTGGATTTTTTTGAGAGGTTTATATTGAATGTGCAGCTTATTTTAAGTAGGTCAAATGCACTTACTCGATGGCTTGGAACACTAGGACATTTTATCTTTGAATAAAATAAGTTAAGCACTGTGGCTTACTAATTTTAAAAACAGGAGGGCTTTTGTCACTGACTTAACACAGTATGAAGATTTGCTTCTTATTGACTCAACTGTCCATTTTTATTACTTGCATGTTTGTTTACTTTTTTGTTAGATGTAATGTAAGATTCTCTTATCACATCCATTCCCTCTGACATTGTTTGAGTTAATTGAGATTCTTTAAGCGTTAGCCTGGGGAAGGTAAGTCTTTATCTTCCATTAGACATTTAAATAAAATCTAAGTAAAAGAAAAAAAAAAGAAAAAAAAGAAAAAAAAAAACAACAAAACAAATAAATGTGTGTTTCTCAGGTATGAGCACAATTGAAATTGTAGTTAGATGGGGTGGGTTTAAACTGTAACTTTGAAAATGAGCCCCAAACATCTTTTGAATGGTTAAAGCATTAGTACCCTTTTTCAGAGCATACTCTTTACTCAGAAGATTTTCTATGGAAAATGTCATCTTTGCCATTCCTGCCTGAAATGTTAAACAGTCTGCAAATATTTAAAAAAAAAATGCCTTTTTTTTTCTTTTTTTAGTGAAGAGCTGTTGTAAGAGGGTACTGCTGTTTTAAGATCAAGGCAAATGAATAATGTACTATGATGGAACATAAATGATTTGTAGGATGTGTTTTGTTTGAAATACCTTGATAGTAGACATGTAATGTCTTACCATCATATATATTGTACCTGAGAAACATTTTAAATTACTGGCCTTAAGTTTAATAATTAAGTACTTAAGACATAAGACATAAGATGCTAAGTATAGACTTAAGCATAATTAAGGGTGTGTGTGAAGGGAAGGGGGGTATATTAACCTACACCATTTCTCCTAAATGGTAACTCTGTTTGTTTAGGTGGAGGTGAAGCGTGCAGAGCCTCGTGATAGCAAAAGCCAAACTCCAGGGCCACCAGGTGCCAGTCAGTGGGGAAGCAGGATCATGCCAAGTGCTGCCAATGGCTGGGCAGGTCAACCCCCTCCTACCTGGCAGCAAGGATATGGCCCTCAAGGTACTTTCTTCAGGCGTCTCAGACCTGCTGTCCTGAGATTCTTGTCTTTAAAACCTCTAAATAATTTGGTTTTACTAGCAAATGACAGTGTATCTGATTCTGTCAACGCTATCTCTGTGCTGGGTTATTGATAGCAGCACTAAGAATCTTTATATCAGTCTTTCCAAGGTCAGCGGAGACTGTTCCTTTGCCTTTTTTTTTTTTTTTTTTCCCCCAAAAAAAACCTTGGGTAGAAATCAGTGGGTTGGGCTCATTCTGGCAGGTGTCCCAGAAAGTGCTTTACCACTTTTGTTTGGTTCTGCCTTCCCCAGCTCTAATCCGCCTGTTTTTCAGTAATACGGAGGTGGTATTGGGAAAGCTGTGACTGCAGCTGTGGGAAAGTGACCCTCCGGGACTGTAATTAAATTTTTCTTACGAAACATGGGGTTTCAGTGATGAAGTTTGAAGTGAATTTCAGAGGATGGTACAAGTAAACTTTGAAATGGATGAGAGAAATGGGTGTCTTGTCTTTGAGTTTTATTGCTTAATGTAGTCTGGGAAAATAACAAGCAGGTGTGGGGCCAGCAGTGGTGCAGTTACTGCATATAATTTTCTTGATTTAGCTTGAGCCCTTCAGGGCTGAAAAGAGCAGCCACTTGTTTTGGTTCTGATTGCCATAAACACTCCCCCCCTACCACCACCACCTAAGATTTTGAAAACAGGGTAAATGTGTTGAGTTCTTCCAAGGACTAGGTGGTTAATTTAGGGAGAAATAAGAGGGTAAGGAGGAGTTAACATTTGGCAGAATAGAACTTGCTTGTGCTGATACATGAGAAATTTTCACCCATTGGGGGAAAGGGAGTGTCACAGCTTCATCTATGGCTACAATAGCTGATACCCCAACAGAGGGCTGCCTGTTTCCCCATGGTGCTTATTAACTTGAAAGCTGCAGCTGAGGCTTTGACATTCCGCACAGATGTGCTAATCTGCAACTGCACAAATTGAGAAACTAGATTTTTCAGCGTGGTTATTTGCAGAGAAAATGATACCCAATCTCTGAGAAAGATTAATGTAAAACTTCAATACATTTCTATCTTAATACTGCAACAAATACAAAATGAGATTTTTGTGGTTCAAAAACTGAATGATAAAGCTGATAATGCATTAAAATGCTTTGGATATAATAGTGTCTTGCAATTCTTAGTCTTTGGGCATTTTGTATATTATTACAGTTTTTTGTGTGTGGTGTGCTCACTGTTCTTGAACACTGAACCTGATTTGAGTTTGGGAATTACCGCTTGTTTCATACATTATTTGTTGAAAGATTAAGAGTCTTTTCAGAAGAGCATATACACCATCCCTGGGACCATAAGAAATAAATCTAAAAAGGGACACAGGGAGCCTCTGTCCAGAGCGAGCTCAATCTTTGCTAAACTGTTCCTGATTGATAATACGGTGTCAGTGCAAGCATAAATCAATTTTTTGTTCTGTTCTAGGGATGTGGGTGCCAGCTGGACAGGCAATTGGTAAGTAGGCTATGCAGGATTGCTTTGATAGACAAAATAATCCTAGTGAGTGAGGGTGCAGTTCTTTTAAGAATTCTTAGTGATTTGTGCATTTCCATCATTTGTCCCAAAACAATAAGAAAAAGGCAGAGTGTTTTTTTTTTTTCTTAACAAATTGGTAGAAAGCTGAAGTTCATCCCATATTGCCAGCTGCATTAATTTGGTATCCAAGAATTACATTCTAAGCTGAAATTGCTTAGAGTAGGAATACTGTGAATAAAATTATTTCCCAAAGTAAGAATTTGTAGGAGACCCAGACCGTGTCTGAAATTCATCAAACAGCTTTGCCTGACCCGGGGATGCCGACTGCACAACTCCCTGCGATTGAGCTGCTTTAGTTCTTCTATTCTCCTCATTTTCCAGGTGGATACGGACCACCTCCTCCAGGAAGAGGAGCTCCTCCACCACCACCACCATTTACCTCATACATAGTCTCTACACCTCCTGGAGGATTCCCTCCTCCGCAAGGATTTCCACAGGGCTATGGCACCCCTCCACCGTTCAGTAAGTGACAGTCGGTTCGAGTACAGTCCATCACTCAACTCCCTTTAGCCTTTGCTCATCTCTCTTGGCTTTTTCCTGTTTTTTTTGTTCCTGTAGATGCTTTGGCTAGATGGAGTATTCTGACCTATAACCAAATATCAGTGTTTTTGCCAGTTACTCGGGTTACTTTTCTCTCTGGTGCGATAATAATTTGTTATGCTGTCTAGTTTAAATCTGCATTGCTGAAAGCGTATAGGTTTATTGTGTACTCCTGTTATGACATCTATGAGAGAAGTCGAGATTATTGCACAGTGACCTGGGCTAGACACAGGCTGGGATTTTCAGAGAAGCTTAAGGAATTAAGGTCGCAACTGCTATTGGAAATGTAAATAGGATTTGAGCATCTGCCTCCTCGGGCTGCCTTAGGAAAAGGCTAGTCACAAACCTGATCTAAAAAAGAACATATCAAAATATCCAAGAGTCGCTGGCTCTGTTGTAATGAAACCATTTGTTAGGATATCTCCCTTTGCTGCCTAGGCTCTCTGAACTCCTCGTTGTGTCTGTTGGCGTCTCTGACATGTCCAGAATTTGATGCCTGTTCTCTAGATGTCCCTGCTTGAGCAGAGGGGTTGAACTAGATGATCTCTAGAGGCGCCTTCCAACCTCAACCATTCTGTGGGGCTGTGATAGTGCTACTTTATCACATGCTGTTTTCTCCTGCTGCAGCTTTTGGTTACGGTGCTCCACCTCCTCCACCTGACCAGTTTGCCCCGCCTGGAGTACCCCCGCCACCTGCCACTCCAGGGGCAGCACCACTAGCTTTTCCACCACCACCACCACCATCTCAGGCAACTCAGGACATGAGCAAACCCCCAACTGCTCAGCCGGAATTCCCTTATAGTCAGTTTGGTAAGTAACTGCATGTAAAATAAACTCAGCTTGACCCCTCTGCCCTTCCTGCTTTTCTTTTATCATAGTACTTAGGTAGAAAGTCAGCATTTAGGAACAGTTTTTTAATACTGAAGGCACATATATAAAGGATGAAAATGCCAGCCACCAGCTCTCAAGTAATGCTTAAATTCTTCTAGTATTTTGGCCGGAGGCTATTTCTTAACTATGAGGCACTGCTTGTGTCCTGTGAAAAGGCCTTCAGAGACTTGTGTGGTGGTAGGATAAGTCACTGATCTGCACTCTCCCTGAATCTGTACTTAAAACTATTTTCTGTAGTAGCTTCACAGACCTAGTGGTCAACTTTTTCATTTAACTGAGTTTGTACAGATGGATTAATAAAATTTTAATAGTAGAAGAGAATTGATTGAGAGGAAAGCAGTACAGGGTAGCTGTAAAAGCTGCTAAGAACCCCAACTGCCAGCTTTTCCTGTTACTTACCTATCTACCTCAAGTTGTAGCTTTGTCAGAGGTAATTAATGTTTCAGCAGTACTTATTTGTGCTGTACAGACAGTGCTTAGGTAGCTGATAGAAGACAGTGTAGTAGGTGTTAAGCTAGGCAAATCGTACTGAAAAAATGTAAGTTACGAGACAGGTGTTGGTGCTCCTGAATAAAATTTCTGCTTCCTCTCTATAAAAAATTGGGAGTTGTCATCTTGCTTTTCCACCCAGTCCTCCTTTAAGCAGTATTTTGCAAATAGCTGTTTGTGGCATACTCCCCTTTTTGAAGGCCTTGTAATCAGTCATTTTTATGAAGTCAGCTTCTAGATGCAGCAGGCCTATGGTTTAAGACTCTGCTCTTCCTGCACCTGAATGAGTTCTCCAGTTCTGTTAGTGCATGCCTTATTGCTTCCTTTAAAGTGCCTGCCAAAACTGTTATGAAATTTGTAAAGTTATTTGAATAGATATTATTCCTAGTTCAAAAAAAAAAAAAAGTAAAATAGAAGATTTTTAAAGGAAAATTAGCCTTTCAGGTGTATTCATAAAGTAAGCATATGTTCTTATGTTGATGGATTTGAAATGTTTTATATTTGGTTATGTTATAAACACAGTTGCTGTCATAGAAAGTTTTGCCATTGTGATTGAGGAGGAAGTTTTTCTTGTTTTACCAGAACCTGTGTCTCTGCAGATTTTTTTTCTTTCTTTTTTGAAAGAAGGGTGGACCCTCTAAATAAAATACGAACCAGTACACGATTGTTTAAACTCAGCAGGTAGCCAAGATTCTAGATGTGATTGAAGTTTAAAACGGATCTGGTTTTCAGAATTGTGTTCTTTTTTTAAAAAAAAAAAAAAAAGTTGGATTCCAGTATATGACGTGTAGTACCACTTGCCTTTTGCATATTTTAGAAGCCAGATTTCCTAATGAAGTAATTCAAGTGTTTTTAGTTACACTCCTAGCATGGGGGAGGGAGGCGGGGGGAGGAAGAGCAGGACAGCAGTGCATTTTGTGGGAGGAGGTTTAGAAGGTTAGTTGCTAATGCTGTAAGTGGAGCTAGTCTCTCACTTCAGGAGTGCTTTTCTAGCCTGAAAATATGAACAAGAATACTAACCGGGATAGAGGTATTTAATATATTCTCTCTTTTAACAGAATTGTCAACATGTTTATAAAGCTACATGTAAAATCTTTTAATTTTTTTAAAAAAGAGCTTCAGCACTTCATGTGTTTGCAAGTTAGTTAGCAGCATTGCTGTACAAGCAGCAGTCTAGCTTATCTGCATGTATTTACATAAATGCATAAAACTTAGACTTTAAACAGGCACTGAGTTATCTAATCATTGTGGCATTTTCAGATTTGTCCTGGCTTGACAGCATCTTAAATGCTGCTATGTTTACAGCTAGGATGAATGTAAACACTAGTAAATTAAACACTAACATGGGTGTGTCTCCCTCACCCAAAAAATTATCTCTGTACAGGGCTCTCTTGGGGTTCGTCACCCTGGTCTCCTCATTTCTTACTAGGGCTGGGTACCTATTCTCAAGACCCTTCAGGCTACGCGCCAATACTTTGTTTACACTCTTATGGTCAGGCTGAGCAGTGAGAGATCTAGGTAGGTGGTGCCTATTTACAACCAATGCTCTTAATATATCTGCATTTGGGAAATTAACTTGTGTTTCTTGCAGGGTCTCTTCTTTTAAGAGGGTGGGGGGACGAAATGTGGCTCAAATGTTTACTGTTGCCAGTAAGGGCAATATGGTTCTATATACTCGTTAGCTGGCTGAAGTGAAAACTTGTGACTAAAACATAAATGACATTGCTGTTTACTTTCTAAGTTGTTGCATTAGCAAGGTTTTATCGTGTGTAATCAAACTGAATTCGGTTTCCATCAGCAGTAAATTAACTGTAATGGTTGGCACAGCTTGTTTAGAAAGCAGAGCGCTCTGTGACAGCAGGTGAGCCGCTTCCCTGTGGGAAGTGCTGGTGCAATGTAAGAGCTGTAAGAGGAGGTATGAAAACAGCCAGAGAATACATATTAAATCTGTGCTTGTACAGATTTATGCTGTAGGCTTCCTTTGTGATAAGCAAATTGAAAGCTCTGGTCTCTGCTACTATATGCCGTAGCATTGCAGTGTACAATAACTTGATTTTTTTCCCTCACTCCGAATCCCACCCCTTGCTATACAATTGCATTGTATTTTTGGTTGCTTCCTTATCTTTGCATGAAAAAAAAAAAGACTGGATTAGCATTTTGAGCTAATAGAAGAAGCCTGTGATAGATGTACTTTAAGGCTCATTAGTGGTAGCATTTCCCGAGAGACAGGCAGAGCTTGAAATTGAAATATTGAAGACATGCTAAGAGACTTTGTTTTGGATTAAGAGAGCTAAACCTGCTTAAGCCTGCACAGAGAGGCGCAGAACTGTAGAAATGTACTTAGTAATTAGGTTTCTTAATACTAGCTTTTATAGAAGCAGCCTGCACTGATGCCACTATTATGATTAAGAGTTGTATTTAATTAAAGATAGTTTTATTAAATTTCTTAATTTCTCAGTATTTTTAATGCCCATCTAGTTGTCTTTCATACGGGCAGCAAGAATCTCAGCAAGCCTTTCATCTTCCTTTTTTTTTTTTTTTTTTTTCCTCCTATTCCCTAGTTGTCCCAAATCAATCCCAAATCTGGTCTTTGTTACAGACTGTGTTGCAGAATGAGAGTCACAGCCTCTCTGAACAGGCAGAAGGGCAGCTAAGGACAGTTTGACAGAGGATGGAAGTCTTCTCTTTCCTGTAGAGGAAGGAAGATGAGGGAGTTGTTGATTTACAGCATACAGTAGCATAAACTTTGAGATACAGTTCCCTATTAGATTTAAAACTGCCAGAAACCTGATGCAGTTTGTCATGGTGCTGGACACCAGGCAGAATGGCAGCACAACTGCTAATTTATTGCTACTAACCTTTTCCTAGGTTAGAAATAGTGGCCACTTTGTGCAGTAGCAAAACAAGGGTGAGGCTTTGTCCTAAGTTTATTTGAACTTGAACTTGCTACAAATGCACTCGAGCCAGTTCAGTAGAGTTGAGTTGCAGGGGAAGGATGTTACTTCATTTTAATGACAACTTTGGATCAAATCCTCCCTTACAAAGGAGGCAGGGGGTGCAGGATTTGCAACCTTCTGGATTCTGCTCTACCATTTTGGTGCCCATTGTATTTCAGTTCAGATTGAATCTTTCAGGAAGGAGAGGCGAACTAGTTAATAGATATTCAGGGAGCTTAAGAATGCCTGCCTCAGTGTGTCCCTTCAGTAAATGACATCTTTGGCTTTCCAGGGAAGATGCTGAAAATGACAGTAGAAAGTCAGTCTAATAAAGCTGCTCAGTTAGTGTGCGGTGCTGCGGTTTTAGTAGCTGTGAGGTTTGCAGGCAAACATCTGTGTTACATCTTCATCCTTACTGAAATTGCCAGTGCTGTTTTTTAGCAGAGACGCCTGCTATTTGGAGTGGGTTGACAGATAACTAGCAAACCACTCCATGTAAGCACCTGAACAGCAGGAATATGATAGTTTAACTACCAACCTGGGTAAGATTTTTATCAAAAGTGGAACCTACCATTCCTGATACCCGTTCAGTACTTCTGCTCATTACCTTATTTCTTTGTGAACGCAGATAGCTGCAAGAACTGAAAGCTGCTGCTTATCTTTACATGTGTTTCCTAAGGCTGTGCATGGCGGGGAGGGAGTGGGGTTTGAATTTGTGCCTCTGCTGTTGCGTGTGTGCGGACGATAACGACGGCTGACGCTGCTGCCTTTCCCCCCTTCTCCCCAGGATACGGACAAGACTTGAGTGGTTTTGGACAAGGTTTCTCTGATCCCAGCCAGCAACCCCCTCCCTATGGAGGCCCCTCGGTGCAACCATCAAGTGGCCCACCTGCCGGAGGAAGTGGTTTTGGACGAGGACAGAACCATAATGTGCAAGGATTTCACCCCTACAGGCGCTAGCGTGTGCTGGCAATCAGGGAATTCTGTCCACACAGGGATGTCTGGTACCAGCTGAACCCAGGAATCCCAGACTTCGGAACTTGTGACAATCACATACTTGATGGAAGAAAAACCTAACAACATTTTTTTGGGGGGGTGGGGGAGATGGCTTCTGAAGGCAAAGCTGTGGGTGTTTGGACTGCAGTTTTTAAGTATTTTCCTTTCTCTAACCCATCAGCACAAATAAAGAAAATGTCACTGGTTCAAACTACAGGGTTTTAAAAATGTCTTCAGCTTTAATTCAAAACTTCAGGTTTCTTTTTTTTGAAATTATTTTTCCTGAGCCTTTGTTTTACCGTATATTGTAAACTTTTATGTTTAAAGAAAAAAAAATATATACATTTACAGATTGTGAAATTTTTAAGAGAAATTTTCTACTATGTATGCTGGCTTATTTTTTAATTTAAAACAGGGTTTCCGTTAGCACTGTTGGAAGTGAGGGTAAGTTGCAACCCCCTTGCTCCTGACATTAGTGGTGGGGTGGATGGTTCAGAAACTCTGGGAGTTGAAAGAAATCTACTGAGTGTATTTTGCTTTTGTTAACCTGCTGATACAGAACTGGTAACAAGGCAGGTGCAGACTTGTTGACGCACAGAGTCACTTAACGAAGTGCAGCGTTGGATCTGTGCTTCAAACTCTTTAAAATCCTCTGTGGATTTCCTTAGGGGTTAACGGAGGCCTTGTTAAGATGTAGATTTCCCTCAGGCAAAAGGTTTAGGTGCATTTTGCACTAACCAGTGATTACCCCTGGTTTGAATAAAGAGAAGTACATTTGGATTAGAAACACAAGCCTGTCTCCATTTTATTTTTTCTTTTTACAAAAAAGAGAAAAAGAGTTCCTTTTGGATTTCAGTTTTCCTGAGAAATCAATTGGCAGCCCTGAAAATGGTGCCTCGTAACACCAGAATACAGGCTTACGCTCTGCCTCCGTGGACTGCTAAGCTGTTAGCCCTGGGTTAAGTCAGCAATTCCTCGCGCCTGCTCACCTGGTAGCCTGTTCATGAGAGTAACTTGTGCTGACGGAAGGGGAAAGTCGCTTCAGCCTGAGGAACTCTCAGCTTTTTGACTGCTGTAACCTGGAGTGGGTTTGACGGGGTGAGACGTGCGCAGTCTGTGCAACAGGGTCATTTGGGTTTGGCCTTGGGTTCAGTGCTGCTCCTCATCTGCCCTTGCATCTTCAAGGCATCTTAAATTATGCTCTGCAAGAGGCATGTGAGGGTACTAAGGGGGAGAGGGTGTTCGCCTCCAGGTGGGCATCTTTTAATTTTCCCCACCTTTGAAATGGAAATAATTTTGTTGTTGAAAGGTTCTTGGGTATCTTCACCCAAGAACCACATCCTTGACATCTGGATGTGGGTGCCCCGACCACCCCAAATCCATGATCTAGTTAACCCTCCAGGAATTAATGGTTTCAAGTCTCGCTCCCGGAGAGGGGAAAAAAAAATATTCAGGATCAGCTGGGATTTTCCACCCTGGCATGGGAAGCAGTAAGTTGCTCTTGGAAGAACACGGATGAACAGTTGATTTTCTTTGCAGCAACACAATTCCTGTTGCACTTAGGGTGAGTCCTTTGGGTTCTTGCTCGGTGATTTACACATACACGTACTATGCAGTGCTGCCATGCCAAAAAGGGGGCATTTTACGCTCTCTCTGCAGAAATGCATTTTTTTTTTTCAGTCCATGCTCTGCCCCAGGCTGGGGCCATGGCTTTGCTGTTCCTCATTGGAATTCCTAATTGGATTTCCTCATTTACTGCTGTGTGAAATACACCGTGTGCCGTGGCTGAAGGACCCAGCGTGGCCCTTCACAGACCTGCAAAGCGGGCGCAGACAGTGGGGCGCTGCCCTGCCTGCTCCGGGTGAGTCTGCACGGTCCGGGGCAGAACCAGCTTTTCCAGGTCCCCATGGACCGCGCGGCCCTTGGAGCTGCCCCGAGCCCGGGATGTGCCAGCACTTGCCCTCTGCTCCAGGGCCTCGTGCTGGGAAGGGGCTGGAGGCAGCGGGAGCTGCTGCGGGGGCCAGGGCTGCCCTGTCCCTGCTGTGGGGACATGGGGGACACAGTGCCACGTCGGTCCTCACTTGGAGCACCTGGGGGTCTCCCAGCGGGACAAGCGTGTCCCCCGGGGGGCGCATGGCTGCAGGATGGTGGATCCATCCAGAGCTGGATGAGGTTTGCGCGTGGAGCAGCGGCAACGGGGACGGCCGGGTCGGTCCCGCGTCTGTCCCGCTTGGGCACGATCAGCTGCAGGGGAGGCGCCTGCCCCTTTAAGAGGCAGTGAGGGCGGAAGGGCCGCGCGCAGGCCAGGTGTTGCCGCCGCTTCCGCCCTTCCTTCCCCCAGCTCTCGCGAGATCCGCCGCTTCCGCGGCGCGCCCCGCCCTTTCCGAGGAGCCGCGTCCAAGATGGTGGGTGCGGGCCGCGGCGCCACCGCCCCCCATCCGCCTCCATCCTCCGCGCCCGCGGCCCCCACCGCGGGCG
>JAWLRI010000060.1:2748081-2805154 GCA_034781795.1 Crypturellus tataupa | reverse complement strand
CGCGCTCCTCGGGGGCCTCGCCCGGGCCCGGCCGCCCCGCTGGGGCTCGGGGGGGCGGCGGGCTCCGCGGCCCGCGTGTGTGCTCCCGGCCAGGCTAAAATAGGAGCCCCCCCTTCCCCCTCCTGGGGCCCGGCCTGGCCCTCCCCGGGTTCCGCAGCCTCCCGCTTGTGCCAGCGCCTCGGCCCTATCGGCCGCCCTGTGGTGGAGAGACTGAGTCGGGGGCCTCGCCGAGCCCCCAGTGGAGCGGCGGGCAGGGCCCTGTTGCGCTTGAGAACTGCTGCTTGCGGAGTGACAGAAATAAAGCTGGCTTTCACGGAGAAAAGTGCTTGCTGCCTTCTGGCTCTGCCTCAACGCTCGGGCGGTATCTGCTTACACACATGTGCGGGAGGGTGTGCCAGGGCTTCAAACATTCCCCATACAGGGACACTAGAAACGGAGCTCTCTTAAGAAAACGGAGTGCAAGTTCTCACCACTTTCTTTTTTTGGGGGGGCGGGGGGAAGCATGTTAAACTTCTGTACAGAATAGTTGAAACCCTAAATCCACATTAACCTTGTGATAGATTAGCCTCAAGTCACGTGTTGGTAGTATCTATGTACTTCTGAAGTACTGTAACAGAAGTAAATTCTATTTATGAAGTGATATATTAGGACTATAGTGCTAAAAGTTTGCCATTCTCTGAAGCAGAATGAAAGTACATGTACTGAAAATCAATTATTAATGAGAACTTATGGTAATAATATACTTTTTAAGATTTATAGTGGCAGATGCTTTAGTTCAAGAGGCTTAGAAGTGTCTACAAAATATTTCTGTATCTCTATTAATCATTTTAATAACAACTTGCTCATATATGGGGGAGTTTTTTCCTAAGCTCTACATAAAAACAGTAGGAAATTGCCTTAGTAAGGCTAACAAGTGCATTCAAATATTAGTGTAAGCCATCTTGTAAAATGGAGTAAAACTCTTAATTTTACTACAACCAGGGAAATATGCTTTAATAATTATGTGGAACTACATGTAGCATGGTTGCTAACTGAAATATCAAGATATAGCTGAATAGTTTCTATTCTGAAACTATGTTGGCTCCTGTGAACACTAGTTTAAAATCTAGTTGCTCATGTTTTTGTATTTTCATGAAATCACACTGCTTTAGAGGAAAGCAGTACTACCTTATACGAAGGTCTTGATGTACTTTTTCTCATCTTGTAATGACATAAGAACAAATTTCCACTTTGAAGAAGAAAAACTCTTAAGCTTCTGTGTGCAACACAAAAAATTATTCTTTTAATTGTCACATTATCACATGAGAAGTTGCTTTAGTGTCACAGTTTCAAATTTAAAGCTATACACACTTGGACCTAAGTGGAGCTTTAATAGAAGTGCTGTCATGCTTGTGAGTCTTTGAACTGGTGGGGAATTGCTTCAGTTCCACCTGTAAATCATGTAAGGGAATTACATATTTTTGGAACACTGTAACACTTTAGCTATTCCTGGAGCTCTTCAAACTTTCTATTATTTTCAGAGGTGATACTGTATAAATTTGGCCTTGGAGAGGTTTTTCTTAAAAGATACTGCAAAAAGTCTGTGACATTTTTGAACTTATACAGCAGTTCTTTTGACAAATGAACCTTTCAGCAGGTAGACTGCAGGAGCCCTGAGAAAACTTGTCATCAGTAATTTCTGTTTCAGATCAAAGAACTTCTAGAGATCCTTTTCTTTCGGACTTACTCCAGATACTTGCTTTGTACACTTACATACTGCAAAACTACATTTTTTTGTACAGGGTGTGGCTGTTAGGTTCTCTACTAGTGCCATTTAATTGTAGAGATCTGAACCTGTCTAGATAGTTCCAGTTAACTCTTACAGTTTTAAAGAGTCAACATCATCTTTCATTGAGTGATTCTGCCTATGCAGCTGTGGAGTGAGGGAGAGGAAAGTTTATTACCAAGTGAATCCTCGGAAAGTCTTTGAATGCACACCAGTCACTGATATTAAACAAAAACTTCCTTGGGGTTGGTTGTGTATTGGAGCCTCATTTAAAATCTATTTCTGGAGGTAGGAGAGGTATTTTTACATTCTAACAACAGTACATTGTCAAGTGACTACTTTCCTAGAAGGTGTAATTTCTGTAGTTTGGGAAGCTGATGCCTTTGTTAAATTGGTAATATATTCAGAAAGAGCTGAACAAATACAAGAAATGCTTTGAAACCTCCCCAACCTAGATTGGGAGTTTGCAGTTCTGCTATTAATAAGGTGAGCTTAATGTCTTCTGACACTTTAATTTGCATGATGCTTATTTGGTCAGATTCTGCTGTCCTATAGACAGAAGACCTATTCCTATTTAACATTTTTATGATGATACACTAGTGAATACATGCAAGAGCAGAACAATACCTCATATCAGCAGACTGTGCAATCTCCTTTTTAATGCTCATTTCTTTATATACTCTAAAAAAATAATGAATGTTATCCTCTCCAAAAATATGTTTTTGTAGGTGGGAAGGTGTATTTCTTTCTGTGAATGCACAAGCTAACTTCATAAATATTCTCTCTGCGTATGTGTCTGTAGTAGTATAGGTCTGCACAGCTAATAAGAAATTCTTCTCAATGAAACCAAGAAGAAAGGGAAGTGAGTTTTGCTTCAGAGTCATTGCTATTAAGAATGCATAATCCAAGTGCATAAATGCAATACCTCATTAGTAATCTTTCAGAGATGCTTTACGTGGAAAAAATAATAGTACCAATTTACTAAAAATTACAGCAGTCATTGTTCTGAGATGTTTTTCTTTCAGTTTCTGTTATAAATTTTCACATATAAATGAACTTGACTAATCACTAAGGGAAAAACTGTTCTCAAAGACACTTCATGTGTCACTATTTGAACTCCAAAGTTGTCAATAATGGCTTTCTTGTATGTGTTTGCTTCATAATGTGAAGACTCAAAAATGTTTTTAAAATGCAGATATTTTTACTTGAATAGGTGTATCTTTAAGCTCACTTAGAAATACTTACTTTAATGACAGTCTTCTCAGGGGAGTTTAAAGGCACTTCCCTAAAGAGATATAGGAGAGTGTAAAAAATTGTTGTTGCAAGCTGGTCTGGATTTTGTCTGTATGAATTCTAGCTTCTAGAGTTTTCAGTGCTTTTCTTTACTAAGATGTGTGCAAAACCGGGAGTGTAGTCTGGGAACCTATTTTCTGGTTTAGAGAAAGGAAAACAAGTTTAGAAGGCTATTGTAATAAAGCTGCGGGGAAAAAAAAAACCAAACAAGCAAATTCAGATCAGCATGCCTTGTATGCTACTCTGAGCATTTAAAGCGTAGGGTTGTGACTTTTCAAGAACCAATAGTTGCCCTCTGTGGCATCATTACTTACCTGAAATTTCAAGTTTAACATTGAATTAATGCCAGGTTGAATTTCCTACATGTTACCTAAATTAGCCAAAGGCTTTATCAGAACCTCCATGTACCTTTGGAAACATGATATTTAGGGTTATTGCACTTTTTTTCTAAAGAAAGACCTTATCTTTTAGCTCATTCAGAAAGTGCTACTTCATGGCTGCTCTTGCTTTAAAGGCAAGAAGTAAGCTGGACAAGAAGCATATTTTCTCTGCTACCTAAAGGCTTAGACATGTTGATTAAAATGACTGTCTTTTTTCACCAGTGCTTGCAATCTGTCTCCTACCTATTCTGCTGCTAATTGTCAGAATAGGACACGCTAACTGATGAGATTGCAGGGGTTCTGCCTCAAAAGAAGAGGATGAGAGTGTTACCTCCCTTCCCAGGGATGTATTCCAAGACTTGCACGGCAGACCTTCCTTCCTCAGGGTGGTTAGGTGGATTCCCCCGTACACTCATGGAGGGCAGGGCTATATATAGGTATATATGTGTGTGTACACACACACACACATCCACTGGCTACAGAAGATGAAGCTGTCAGACTTCTCAAGACACCTATCGGACTGGCTTGAAAGCTGAAACATGAATCCTACCCTGATCAGAAAACTGTAACCCCTTACTAAGGCTTTTTTTGCCTGTTGATATGCCTTTTTTTTTTTTCCTTTTGTAGTTGTGCATTTTTTACAGCTTTTTATGTGCTGTTTCTTATTTCTGTAGTGCATTTGATTATATGTGATTCATATAGTTCTGAAAAGTCTTTTGAAGTGAAAGAGTGGGCAAGTTGAGCTGAAATTTATGTTCCATTGTTGATTCTAGATACACTGCAAATTTTATTACTCTTTTATAATTGGAGTATGTTATATAATATACATTCCATATGGAATTAGTTCTAATATTTGTGTGTATATACGTATCACTGTCTTGTGATGTATTCTACTAATTTTAAAATATTATGCTATGTAGTAAAGTTAGAAAATAAGAGAATATGTAACATCAGTGCAGCTCTGTTATGTATTGGTGCTTCTGATTCTCTTGTTGGATGGGTCCCTCTATTACCATGTCAGATTGGTAGCTATGTTCCTCGTTCCTGATGTTCAGCTTTCTTGGTGGAGGACAGTGGTGTGTGATACTGTGATGTGTTTGACCAAGCTCACTTAACTCAGTGTTTTGAGGGAAGCAAGGTTTTCTCATGTCTGCAGCCCTGTCTTCATAACTGTGTATTCCACAATTCCCCAGCTATAGGAAGTGAAATCATAATCCATTCTCTGTGGATATTTTTTTTATTTGTTTGTTCTGAAATCTATTCAAGGATTTTTCTGTTGCTTGCCAACTGTATATTGCAAGGTTTGAGTATTTAATGTTTTAACTTTTTAAGAGGTGTTTGGGTTTTTTTTTAATTCATGAAGTTGACAAAGTTGGGATTTGACCAAATGATGAAACACCACTCTGAACAAAGGATTGTCAGGTCAACAGAAATCCTAAGGCATCTACATTAGAAGTTGGGCTCAGTTTCGCAATTATGTCATCTCCAAAATCCCTGCCTCATCTAAATTTTGTTTAATGGAGGTTCCTCATATTTTTAAGCTATTTCTGTACTAAGAAAGTGCCTGGGCTGTTTGTGTCCTGGAATATAACTTACACCATTAACTCTTAAGGAGTGCTTCCTTGCCTTTTGACAGTCCCACCTAGCAGTTTAGAGAGAGTTCTGGTTAGAGAGTTTCTAGGATGACTCCCCTAGGGTATTTTATACATGGCTTTTTACTGATGGCTGGAAGTGTGTGCTACCCTACATGTGAGCTATTCTGTACTAGTTGGTCTTCACTATATAGCACTGCTCCCTGGCATGTTGAATTTACCAGTACAGATACAGCTGAAGAGTCCAACCTGATGACTTTATTGGCCAGACTGATCAATTCACAGCCCTTTTTGTACTTTGTAAGTTTATTGCATGCTTTTTCTTTCAGTTTGAAGGTAGTATTGATAATCCCTGCATCTTGGCTTCATCATTAGATTTTCTGCTATGATTTTTTTCTAGTATTCTTTTAGTTAAAGGACTCTCAAATCCATGCCCTTGGATTTCCACCATAGTGCCATAAGCATAATTTTAAGATGAGGGTAGATGTCTGTCCTAATGGAGGGTACCCGCTCTTGGAGAAACAGCTTTAGGCAGCAGGGAATTGAAGATTGACACAAAGAATGAAGTTGGCCTAATGCAGCTGGTGTTCCTGGGGCTGTTTCTTCTTTTCAGGGCCAATGCAAAACTGAGCAGAAAGCAGGGACTAGAACCAGCAACAGACATGGTCAGTGACTGGGGAGGAGGAAATGATAAAGTTTGAAGTTTGGTCATTAGCTGCATTAGTTGAGTATGGATATTGATTTCGTTTAGTTATTCTGCATAATAATGTTGATTAGAGAGGTGTTTTTTGCCCTTCTTAGCGTAGCTATTCTGGTAAAAAGCAGTTCAAATCTTTTTCAGCAGACTGCTAGAGAAACTGTTTTAGTGTGACAGTAGCCAAGAGGTGGAAGAATCTGGTCCAATTTGGGATGCTTCTTTCTTGTTCCCCTTTGATGCCCTAATCAGAGATACTGGTTATTCCTGAGTGTGTCTCAGGCAGTTCTGTGCTGGAGGCAAAAATTTAAGCTTTGGTCAGTTTTAGCGAAGGTAGTGTGCTTTAATTGAATTTACTGGTTTTGATGACCTGGAGTATTTGTTTGGAGAGAATTTCCTTGTCTAATCTAAGTGTTGTCGGCATACTTAGGTCATACAGTACGTCCTGTCCACTTCAGGAGCTCAAGGATCTCCTGTATGTCCTGTGTCATGTTTGCCAACCCGTGTGGATGACTCATTCTGAAGTGTCTCAAAAGCTACTAGATGTCTGTTTTAAGCATTTGAGAAAAATCTCTGGCAAACTCTGCTGGTATAAAAGCTCATGTGGGTTTTCGTAAAAGAAAAAATACTTCTTTTGGATGCAGTGCTTATGAACTGGTCCTAAGAGTTTACCTAGTGTTTTGAATTGCCGCTCCAGGTTCTTTCCTACCTGTATTTCAGCAAGATGCACTGATGGGAAACACCAGGCTTTTCAAATGATAAAAAGATGTTTTGTGATGAGCTCATACAGCCTGAGTTCATATGTATAGGTAAGATTGCTTTCCTGTCAGTGAGAGGTAGATGACTCTGCATTGGATGGTGGCAGTATTGCCTAAACTGTTGCTTAGGAGTTAATTTAAAGATTTCATATTTTTAATTTGAGGTTCAACTCATTACAGCAGAATTAATGTACTGGAGAACTGTCTTGGAGATCTATTCCATTTAGCTCCATTAGTGTTTGGGTTATTTCATAGGAATGCATACATCTCTCTAGTTTTGCTTTAGATTTTTTTTTTCTTCCCCTAAGTAATCGTATGTTTCTCAGGACTGCCTATTTTTTGAGTGTATTTAGAGCAGTTTTTGATAGCCTATGTTGAACCGTTTCTTAAGGTAAGGTAAATTTCCCTTTGTTTTGATGAACTCTTCATTGTTTACCCACCATAATGATGCTGACTTCTGTCTTGCATTTGTGTGAGCCACACTGTGCTATACTTATAACCCTGTAAGTGCATGTTAGATGTATGGGGAGCATATTTTTAGGTAAAAGAGCATCAAAAGTTTTAGGCTATAGGAGCAGATAACTAGTTTTGTAACTAACATTGGAGTTAAATGTTTTATGGGTGGGTCGTTATAGTGGTTTCCTCCTGTTTTGACACATGAGCTGTAGCAGAGGAAGTGGTTTAAATTGCACATTCTGCTTCAATTTGGAGATGGTAACTCTCACAGATTTTGTGATAGTTAAAGGAATGAAGTATACAGCTTGGCAAGCCTTTTGAGGATATGAGACATGGATGCTTTGTGGAAAGATGAAGACTGAAAAGGGTGAGTTTAAGAATGAGAAGTGTGTTAAAGCAAGTTCTGGTAGTTCTACAAGCTAGTGTATTTTGTATGAGTAATAGAGTATGAGTAATAGTAACTGGTATATTCTTCCTAACTAGTCTAGTATTAGAGATTTTGAAAACCTGGATTTATAAAGCTGTTTTCTTCCCTTCCTGACTTCCTAAGCCCACAAAATCACTAGGTTAGATGTCTGGCTTTTTTTTTTTCTTTCTTTCTTTAATGCAAGTTTCAAAGTAAATAATAGCAATTAGATCTTCAGTTTTGTCTAGAAAAGTAGAAATACAAAGCTGTAAAATGTCAGAAATGTTTTTAAAAAATTCTATAAGGAGTTGAAGTTAGAAAATGCATATTTAATAAATATTTAGCCTAATATCTCCAGTTTTGAAAAGGTTTGGGTTTTACAAATACCTGTATTTCTGCAGTGTTTTGGCTTATCTCTGTAGCACAGCTGTTTTTCTGAGGTCCTGTTGCAAAGACTCTGAGGAATAAGTGCAGCTTAAATGTGTCTAAGAAAATACAAAATGCAAAGATGTGAGAGAAAGGGCAATGATTTTTGGAAATCAGTTAAATTCAACTTTGAAAAGTAACTAATGGCAGTAGATGAGCATGAAAAAAATTCTTTTTTCACATATTTGTTCAAACCTAAGGTATGTCTCTTGTTAGGAGGAGGAGCTATCAGGTTATCTGTATCCTCAATTCATTCAGCTGAGCTGGGTGGGCTTCACTGCTGCATAAATTCCTGCTTCATTTGCTGCTGTAAAATATCACTAAAATTGTTGTTAATTTTAAGAATAGAAAATATCCTAATTGCACTATTGGGGCACTTCTGAGAATGGTATTCACTGGCTCTCCATAATGCCCAGGAACTAATGGATAGGGTAGGAACTCTTTAAACAGTAATGAAAGGTGTCGCTTTTATCACTGATTTAATAATCTGGATAGCCTAACTTAGAAAAAAAAAATCTTTGATTGCTTGCTTTCTTGTGCAGAAATTCTGAAGGAAAAAGTTACCTGTTTTGGAAATAGATTTTTCTGGGTGTTTTTTAGCTAATCCAGTGTTATAGTACATGGCGAAATTCCTATATATTTCATAGGAAGGCCAGAGTATCAAATTTATTTCAAAACTATAAATAAAACAGCTGTGTTGGTCTTGTATACTCCAGGGAGCTGGGGAAAAATAGGTGAAAAGTAAAAAAAAAAAAAAAAAAATTGTGTCATCCTGTAAAAGCACAGTCTTGTGTTACAGATCACAGGATGTCTTCAAAAGAAATAACTCAAAACATGAGGAGTTGAGAGCTCTCTTTCATGTTGGGCAGAATGGCTTGTTGAAGACTGCTTATGGTCGAACAGTTTTCACGAATGGAAGCGTCTTATCTCAGGAGAGAATTGGGGCCCATTCCATTTATTTTCCTGTAGTTCACAGATTTTTTTTAAGTAATATTTATAACACTTTTTCCTGTGTTACTTTCTTTGTTTCAATGTGCTTTTAGAACAGACACAGTTGCCAGTAGAAAACCCAATATTTCTCAGTTCGTGTATTGACAGTTTTCAGGCAAATGCTTCTTTCATTTGCATTAAGTAAACTGGAAAAAATGAGATGTATTCGGGGCAGAAAAATTAGGGCAGAAACAGGCATCTGAGATATAAATAGCTTTTTTTTTTTAATCACATTTAGGCTTGATCGTCTCTTTATTCTGCTGGACACCGGTACGACGCCAGTAACAAGAAAAGCAGCTGCACAGCAACTTGGGGAAGTAGTGAAACTGCATCCTCATGAACTCAACAATCTCTTATCTAAAGTAAACATCTTTTTTTTTTTTTTTGCTTTCTTTTTTAAACATACTACCAGATCTTTAACAGTGAGAGTAAAACTCGTTTTATGGGGTGTGTTTGGCAGGAAGAAGAGGCAAAAAGTGGGTAGTCTTTCTTTTCAGAGAATACTGCAAGATGACTGAAGAAAACTAGGAGGATATTTCTGTTATGCCTGCTGCCTCTTAAAAGTTGTGCCTCCTGCCTTTAAAGATTGTTACATGGGCTAAAATTATAGGGGACGGCATGTCTTTTAAAGGGCTGGAAAATGGAAACAGATTTCTGTTAGTTTGAGACTTGCAGTCCAGTAAAAACACCAAAAATAGTTCATGTCTGACAGCTGGAAACGACCGAGTGACCTCAATTCTGTTCTTATTGAACAGGTGCCCTCACCACAATTGGTGCTATCAACAGAGTGGCCGAGAAGTCATGAATAGCAAACCACTCTCAGTGAAAGAAACAGTTTTTCCAGGTTCAAGACATAGTGCTAAATTAGTTTAGAGAAGCATTTGTTGCTAAAGGTGACCTATGTTGTCCCTCTTCTTGGGTAAAATTACTTCAAAGTTTTCAGGTCCATTAATCTTTTGCTTTCTTAAAGGAAGTCTTCAAAAAGCAGTTTCAAGCTTAGCTGAATGCTTGGAGGAAATAGCCTATATCTTAAAAAGGAAGGTTTTGCTAAATTTAACTGATGGGGCAAAAGTCATCTTAAAAGTTTTTACTGCCCTGCTATTGCAAGGCTATGGCAAAGCAATGGGAATTAAAAGAAAAGTTCCTCTTCCCTTCATGTTCTTGTCTTGTGTATTTTTTTCCCCTTTGTTTTATAGTGGGCTTGATACAAAATATAAGTATTTTATATAGTGTTTGTAGATGTTTTACAAGTACATTTTCTTTTTTAAAGACCTAATTCATTGTCCAATCTCTCTTTAAAGGTGCTAGTATATTTAAGAAGTACCAACTGGGATACTCGTATTGCAGCTGGCCAGGCTGTTGAAGCAATAGTGAAAAATGTACCAGAGTGGAATCCAACTCCAAGATCAAAACAAGGTGCTTAAATTATGTAAAGTTGACTGTGTCTCAGACTTCTCAGGAAAACTGTGCCATTTTGTTTTTATGAGCCCTAGATGTGTTGATTGTAGTAAACCTCTTTGGCTTTAGATGCTCGTATTCAGTTAGAGCAATGTGCGTGATCGTTGCTTCTCTTAAGATTCTCGCATATGTGCTCTGTACCCTCAGAAATGTTTATTATTTCACTTGAATTTCATTAGTGAAGCAATCAAACTTTGAACCAGTTATTTACGGTAATTTTTAGACACTTTTCTGCTGTGTTCTGTTCCCCGGTTTCTAGCATCTGTCTAATGGTCACTTGCTGCAGTCTGTTCTGACTATTCACTCTGCATCTGAAAGTTTTGCATTAGGATTGTCAGAGGATATAGCCTTACTGCTGCTTTTAGCAGCTTACTTATGGACCCTATTATACATGATTTTTTTGTTTAATTCTCTTGAATCTAATAATACTGACATTCACAGCCTTCTGTGACACAGGATCCAGGAAATCATGAATCTGTCTCTTTCTTAGCTAAGAAATTCTCTTGTCTATTAAGCTGATTTCATACTTGTTTCATTCACTATCTCCTGCTTTTAGTACTATAAGACTTGATAATTTCTGCCTTTACCTTCATGTTTTTTTTAAACTTTCATTGTATGCTTCCCCACCAAATTTGTGCTGTCCAAGCTGAAGAACTGTAGCCTCCTCAGTCTCTCCTCACAAGGCAGTTATTCTGTCTTCTGATTTACTTTATTTGCCCTTCTCTGTGCTCTATCCCACTTTTACCTTTCTTGAGATGCATACTACAGAACTCCACATAGTGCACCAGCATCCAAAGTACTGGTATTTATATATTGTAGCAAATTGAGAAACTTTGTCTCATTTTTAGTGTCCTTGCTCATGAAGCCCAAGGTTTATGTAAGCATTCTGGCTGTCCCTGCACAATAAGCTGGTGAATACAGAAAATTGTCAAAAGCTTCAAGATCTTTATAGTGTGTTAACGGTCAGTTGTGAATTCAGCATTGTGCAAGCATGGATTGGGTCCCTAACACTGCAGCTTTATCTGTTGTCTTGGCCCATTACTCAGTTCTGAGAGTCTTGGTTTCTTACTACCACTGAGTTACCTGAAAGTTTAGTGCAATTAATATGCTTAATAGTGGGAAGAGTGTGCCCAGTGAAATCTTTCTCATAGCTAAGGACATGGATAGAGCTGGTTCCAGCATTGATTCCTTACTGCAGTCATCTTGAAGTGACAATGATGGCCTATTTCGGCTTACTGCTCAGGTAGCATTTAGTCAGTAGCTTTTCCCCAATTCTGTGATAACTTAGCTTCTTCAGTTTTTGCTATGAAATTCTGCCAAAGGTTTTATATGTATATATTTTGTATATGTAAATATATCTATGCAAACTTGAATGTTATATATACACACATATTGCCGCTTTACCCACACTCTCCACATGTTATATTTCTTTGAGAACACTGATAGTCCAGTTAGAGTCTTTTTCCATAAGCAATGCTGACTCTTTTTCCAGTAAATTGTGTTTATCTATGAACTGAGTAGTTTTATTTATAGACTCCACCATCCTTCTAAGGATGGAAATCTCATTCACCGGTCTGTCGTTTCCAGGATTGCTCTTAAAGTTCCCCTGTACATAGGAGAATAGAGGCAACCTATCAGTCTTCAAGCACAGTGGCTGTTTTTAACTGCCCAATTCTCCCATATTTGTCACTGAAATTTTAGTGAGTGAGGGAATGCTTTGGAAGTGCATTTACAACAAGGAAATGATAGAGGCCTTGTGAGGAGCAACTCTCTTTTTGATGAATATTAACTGCTGTATCTGCAGCTGTATTTGAGAAGTTTTGATTAATTAGCCCTCAGTAGCCTCTGGTAGCTGGCTTCTTTCCAAACTGTAAGTTGGCCATGTGTATGTACAGAGCAGATGTGTCAGTTTAATTTTTTAAAAATATTTTTCCTCAATTAAATGCATTGTGTTTTGGACTTTTTTTGTGAAGCCTTTGAATTCTGTGTATCAGAATGCTGTATATCTGGTCTTTCATTTGGAAGAGGATTTTCTTCCTCCTAATCTACCTTCTCTTCTGCCTACTCTTTGCCTGAAAACAAATTTCATCATGCTTTCATTAATATTATTTTCACTGTCTGTCTAGAACCAGGCTCAGAAAGTCCCATGGAAGATTCACCTTCAACTGATCGGTTACGTTTTGACAGATTTGATATATGTCGCTTGCTAAAACACGGTGCATCTCTTCTTGGATCCGCTGGTGCAGAGTTTGAGGTCCAAGATGATAAATCAGGTATATTTTTGTGTTTGACTTGCAGATGAGAAAAGCTAGTGTTTTGAAAAAGTTTGTGTTGGCTCTGTTATATGTCTTAAACATCCATGACTTTGAGGTATGCTAGGAAATAGCAGGAAGGAAACATGCCCTAATTGGTTTATGTTTTCTTTCTTGAGTTGGAGGAGTTGAATTATGAATGCATAGCTTACTCTGCACAACTTAATGGCAAGATAGACATTAGCTTTATTTTGCTATTAGAATTAGTGTGCATATACAAAACCTAAAGTAGGGAAACAGAAAAAGCCATGTCAAAGCCTACTATAGAATTTTTATAGCCTTATTTTTAGGTGTTTAGGAACAATCACTTGATTAAAATTGCTTCTAAATGTAATTACTAGGACGTGGTCTTTCAAAAGGTATGCAGGTTTCTAATAGAGTGGCACCAAAAAAATAACTGTGGTAAAACTTTTAAGGTGGACTCTCGCATATTTAAAACATTCAGTACATGTTATGATGCTTTATAGTCGTTAATAACTCTTTATAGGACTTGCATTCAATTGCTGTACAGAATGCAGTGGTTGCTGTTTTGTTTTCATCCAACTGGTGGCTGCTGGCCTTGTTTACAGCATAATCCAGACTTTTCTCTCATGCTTATAGTTGTGCTATTCGAGCGCTTTTACAGATGCTTAGTGTGTCCAGTGTCCTAGCAGGAAAGAGATAGAATAATCTTTTTTTTTCTGAGTATAGAACGTCACTGATACTTGATAAATTATGGTTTCTATTACGAGATCTTGTGCTTCTGTATCAGAGTACTTGCAGTGTTGGTCTTTGGATCATAAGAAATGTAAAATATGCATTCTGTATCTGTATACATCATCTCTTGTTTCAAGTGACTTATCTGGTATCTTTCTGGAGCTCTTGGGTTATAGCCATAAAATGTCATTGAATTATTTTATTTTACAAGATTCTTGTTTTTTTCTTACCCTGCTGCTCTGCTCTACTTCCAGTCCACTTTGTAGTTTCTGCACCAAATGAAGTGGTGTTGTAGATAAGAAGCCACTCTGACTTCATAGCTTTGATTCATTTGTTCCCCGGGTGTGATTCATGCTGTGCAGGGTACACAGAAGATTGCCAGCATGGGAAGGAGCAGCTGTCATTCTGCTGGTGTCCTGCCTGTTAAGCTGCACTAATATTTTATTGCTTGCCACCTTTTAGGCTAGGTTAATTCTACAAATCTCATTTTCTAATGATATCTCACCTTTTCCAGACATCAGTTACGTGGAATATGACACTTTAGTTGTTCATAGGTGTGGCGCTTGCATTAATGGTACTATAAACTATGTGAACAAAAATGAACTACAGCTTTAGTTCTTGATGAGTGTTTTTTTTGTTGTTGTTGTTGTTTTGTTTTTGCCTTTTTTTTTTTTTTTAACTGGTGGCACTAAATGTACATAGGCTGTTCTCTCTTTCTGCATTTTCTGTCTTTTTCCCTTTAAGTTGCCAGCAGGAATGGATATATAAAGCAAGTCACATAATGAATTCATAGATTCAATTTTTGGTAGTTTTAATAAAACAAATTTATACAAGGAAAGTAAAATATTCTAGGGAATTGAAGCTGTTGGTATTTTCTTATTTGCCCCTTAACCCACTTGTTTTTTGTTCAGTATTTATTGACATATCTCAAACATGGTGTATACCCCAAATTTCTTTTATATTGGTAACCTATTTATGAATTTCTATTAAGATTTTCAGTGGATAATAGAATAGGAATTGATTCTCTTAATTGATTTTTAGTAGTTTCAAAGACATCAGTGGCTTAAAAAAAACTTTGATTTCAATACCACGTGTGAGAACAGTGTGAAATCAGACAGACCTATAAGCTACAAGTTCTGGTTTATATGTTGCAAACTCACTTGTCAAGTTTATCCTGCTAGGGCACTAAAATCCTCCTCTTACATGCACCCCAAACTGAGGTGTTTAAGTATTCCAGGTGTTCATTTAAGCCTCACATGATTCTTGAGGCAGCTGTTATGATCTTAACTTCCTAAATGAGCCTTGCCTGACATGGAAAGTTGGAGGATTAGGTTTTGAACAGACTGTAGTACCTGAGGAAAATGTGTTTATGCCTCAGTCTTTGTTTCTTTTTAATGTTCCTATACTGGGCAAAAGGGGAAGAGGGAGTTAGGTCCTATGCATCTGACAAGAAAGAATCTTTCTAAAGAAAAAGTTATGTGTGGGGGGGAATTATTTATATTTTTTTATTATATGTAATTATGGTCTTCTGTATTTTTATGTATATATGTATTAAATATGAGGGAAGACTCTTTACTGTGAGGGTAAAAGCACTGGAACAATTTATCCAGAGGCTTTGTAGAATCTCATTCCTTGGAGATGTTCAAAATGTGTTGGAAACACAGTTATGCATTATCCGAATACAGTTTAATTCTGTGCAGCTTTTTTGGCTTTGTTATGTTGTTATTGAGGATTTGCTGATTGAAATACATATGGTTGAAAGTCTGACACGTATTTTCAACTTGTAAGGTGAAATTGATCCTAAGGAAAGGATAGCACGACAGAGGAAACTGTTACAAAAGAAACTTGGCCTTGATATGGGTGCTGCAATTGGAATGAATACTGAAGACCTCTTCAATGATGAAGACTTGGATTATTCTCCTTCTTCAGTTTCACTTGTTAACAAACAACCTGTAGGTAAAACTTTGGGCTGTTTGTCCACAACAGAATAATAGTGCTTTATTTGTACTTCTCTATTTGCAAATCCTTATATTATAAATATAATCTTCAATTTTTGCAGCAAGCCTAAGCATATTATATTTACTCTTAAACGCCATAGTTGTGCATTGGTCATGTCTGGTCTTAAATTGCTGGTCTGAACTTCAAATCATGGAGGGTTGGTTGGGGAAGTTGAGAGTGCCATAGGTTTGGGGCTTTTTTCAGAACCTTTGTTGTAGGAAGAATTGAAGGAGAAAATTCTTTTCCAGACTCTTCAGGCTGCAGAGTTAATTGACTCGGAGTTTCGAGCTAGTATGAGCAGCAGACAAAAGAACAAAGCCAAAAGAATGGCTAAGCTGTTTGCAAAGCAAAGATCCAGAGATGCAGTGGAAGCCAATGAGAAGAGGTAAAACAGTTTGCTAGTATATTCTTTCTGTTAAGCAAGGATTATAATTTGATTTGTCTGGAAAAACTTCCTACAGTCTATGTCTTAGTCTTTTTACATGTTAATTGCACTGATGGCAACACACTTGTACCATACTTATTTCTAGCAAAGACTTTATTATGGACCTAGCTTTGTAGGAGTCTTGAAATAGCAGGAGGCTATTAGAAATTTTTTGTCCTTGTCAGTGTATTTGACTTGAAAATACCACATGAAAAAGGGGGATTTATGAAGATAATTAAAAGTTTCAGGTGTGACTTTTTTGAGTATGATGTTCCCCTCTCCACTGTGTTTTGTTACTGTGCCTTCTATGCTTTTTAAATGAGCAATGAACTAAATTTTAAGGGTGCCTTTTCTTTTTCCCTGTGGATTTTGGCTGCCTTGGGTTGAGGGGGGGAGGAACTGGGAAGTGCATATTTGGGATGGCCTCAGTGAGTTTTGTTACCTATAATATCTACCAAAACTAAATTTCAGAGGTATTAAACTTGTTTTATATTTCTAACACATAGCTCTGTTCCTGAGACTTCATTTGTAGAAGTAATTATTTCCTTTAAAACATACTTTCAGTTTACAAACTTATTTGTTCCTTTTTAGTAATGATAGCACTGATGGGGAACCAGAAGAAAAGAGAAGGAAAGTTGCAAGTGTTGTCATCAACCAACCTGCCACAGACTCAAAAGCATTGGTAGAAAATGCTCCAGAAGAGGTATGAGGTCTTTCTGATATTGTTTAGGATATTTATGATGATAATGTCTGCTGATGTTAAGGGTATATAAAATAGGATTGCTTTACAGTCCCAGTTATTTTAAACCTGAATGAGTTAATCCTTACTTGTTTTAGTATTGTGAGAAGTGAAGATGTAGATAATGTCCATGGCACTTTAGTTTTTTGTGTAATGAAGCAAATGTGCTTCAAATGGAAAAAGCATTGAGAGAAAATGCATCCAACCTATTTGTAGCAGTTTCATCCATAAACCTGAGTAGGCAGATTACATGTGTCAGACTAGTATTAATCTTAAATGTGTCTTTGGATAGTAAACTATAAAACGGTGCTAAACAGGTAAAGAAAATAAGATCACACAATCATAAACAATATATATGAACGTTCACATCAAATTTAATTTAATCTTTGCTCTACTATACTTAGTCTTGATTTAGAATTAAATTTTAACTTAACTGACGATCTAAACACTGGTGAAAAACTTGAACTTGCTTCCCTAGCATTTCTTACAATATTTCAGATTTTCAGTTTATAGTAGAATAGAGCTGCTCCATAGAAATTACTTTTATAGACAAGATTGTAAAAAATATTTTCCAAGTAAAGTTTTTTTCAAATATAGTTTAGTAGCTAAATTTTTACATATGAAACAATGATTTGGAAATGAACTTATGAAAGATTAATGTTACAAGAAGGCTGAGCTAGTAGATGGTTGCTAGCCTTTTAAATATTTTGCCTTGTCTTTATGATGGTGTGAAGTTCTGAACTTGGTGTCTGTAATTTCCTTTCTGTAGCTCTGTCAGTTTCTTCATAGGAAATCTCAGGAATGTTGGATATGCTCCTTTTGGTTTTCAGGCACATGGAATGTATTTTAATAAGTATGATGTTTATTGCTACATCAAAGTGACCCAGTTTGCTTATGTTGTATGGTTTCAAAGTAGGAATTACTGATGCTGCCTTATAAAAAGCAAAGCTGATAAAGAATCACTGGGAAGGGCATAAAGTTTTGCTTAAATATGATTTCTAAAGGAAGGTGGACTTCCAGAACATCAGAATTAGAATAGGTAAGAGGCTATGCAACCAACAGACAAACTTCATAAACCTTGATCAAGCTCCAGTGCAAATCAGCAAGCTTTTTGGAATATGGAACAAGTTACTTTAATTTTTTTACTGGACAGAACTGCATAATCAAGCTTTTGGAAGTCTTTGTTATGTTTGCTTATTTAATTGGCATGCAATTAAGTAGTTTTTCCCTGATTCATTAATCTCATACTTGTGTTTTGAATGTAAATCTAGGCAAATGAATGGCCTCTGGAAAGCTTTTGTGAAGAGGTGTGCAATGATCTCTTTAACCCATCCTGGGAGGTAAGACTTATGTGCATTTTTTTATGGTGTAATTAAAGATTTTTTTTTCCTATCTAAGTAGATTAAAACAGAAATATGAAATCTATAGTATTAAGTATGCTTTCGTAGATATCAGGAATTCTATCAATCACAAATACAGCGTTACATAATTGAGACAAATCTGACTTCAGAGGTTTTTTAAAATTAATTTAAAGGGGAAATGACAATGCATAGTGTATATGCAAGTAGAGAGTGGGAAAGATCTTGGTAGCAGTGAACATAAATGAGCATTTTGGAAGTATTAAAATTTGAGGAAGATAAAAGGATATGAATCTACAGCTGATAGGATTAAACAATTAATGGCTTGAATTTATCAAGAGCTGGAAGAGCAGCCTGCAAGTGTGCTGAAAACAGTGATGTGTTTGTTTAATCTTAAGTTAAAGAAAGACGGAAAATAACAGAAGATAAATTTTCCTCTTTCATAAAAGGGGAGAAATGATCTGCAGCCTAAAAACCATGTTAAATATCAATTGCAGAAGCTGTACATCTGATTGCTTTTGCTAACTTTATTTTCAAGATTTCAGAACTGTTCTGCTCACCTTTTTATTCAGTCTTCCAATTCTGCCCACTTTGATATCTGTCTTAGAGTAAAAAAAAAAAAAAAGATTAAGTAGCTGACAATAGGCTTCCCTTGAGCAGCAGCAGATGGAAGTAACTGTTGCCAACAAATACTAAAGTGGATGCTTTCAAAGATGAAATGTTAACACCTAGTATATCACTATTTGGCATATTTATATCACAGGTTCAGTGATACCAAGTTGGCTCTGCTTATGCTGACCTCAAACTTGGAAGCACAGAGAGAGATCATATGCAGCAAGCACAGTTATTCTGGGCCCATAAAAAAGGGTAATTACGTTCATGAGGCACACATGGTTGCATCTGAACTGTTACTAACCTTGTCTGTCTGAAAGCAGGCTGATGGCATTTGAAGCTGAAGTCCCCTTGCCTTCTTGTGGGATGCAGGCTTTCTCAAAGCCTTGCTGGTATATTGATATAGGCCTATATACATCTTAATTGAGGAAGCAGATGAATATAGAATCATTATTACAGTATGTTCTGGGTGAAAAACTGGTTAAACTACCTCAAACATACATGCTTATGGAATTGCCTTGCGGTGGCCTCTTGCCACGTCTTGAGGCAGCCTGGGTGACTAGTTGAGGCTACTTGGCTAGCTTATAGGCAGCTAAATTCGGGTGAGATGAATCCTGCTGTTGGCATTTCCTTTATATAGTTGTCTTTCCTCCTGCTATTTTGCATTTTCAGAGGCTCAAAAGTTTACAAGCCAGAAAAGGAACATTTTGTCAGTGAAAACTAGCTCATAAGCAATTTCTGATGTATAAACAAATGTGTGTTATGAGTGATTAAGATTTTTAAGACTGGGTTCTATTGGCTTGCTTAAGCTTGTACTTACAGCCACTCAGTTGTGCATGTGGAGAAGTATATGCTTTTATACAGTTGTACTCATCTGAGATGCCCTGATTCATGGAGAACCTACCAGTCTCTTGTTTCTGACTGTTTGTGGGGGGATTATTGTGAAGTACTAAAAAATCATACTGTACTTGTATATGAAGTACATTTTATAGCAAATGCAGCGTAGGTGTTGCTTGAACCCATGTAAAGGCGGCTTAAGGAGAAATCAGTTGAAAAATTATCTTTTTGCAACCCTTAATGTAGCTATTGTGCAGGCTTTTCTTGTTTAGCCAGTTACCTCTAGTGTGATAGCAAAAATAGCAGAAATAAGCCTACCTCTTGCACATCTTCTGATGTTCTTTAAAGTCCATGAATATATTAATTCTCCTTAGCACATTCATCTGCTTATGTTTAGGAACATATAGAGATTAGTGATTTTAATTTTTTTTTCCTTCATATAATTTGCTCACTTCTGATGATTAGTCTGTTTTTTTTCTGCTAGATATTTAATATCTAGCCAGAAGAAGGCATGTTTGCATACACATGTGAGCTATGCAGAATATTAATTCTCGGGAGCTTGTTCTGCAAATGCCCCAAAATACTGAGCTCTGATTAGGAAATAAGTCTAGTGGGAAGAGGATAGTTTTCCTTTAGCTTAAACCTACTAGAAATAGTTTGTCTCAGAGCAGCTGCTTGTGCCTATTCCTTCTGCCAAAGTCACAAATTGCCAATGTCTAAAGCTGGCTGTCAGAATCTCATTTAGTTTTGAGATTGGTGCAAGTGACTGCCATGGCCAGTAATAGAGCTGGAGGAAACAGAATCATTTTTGGCTCTTGAGCCAAAAATGATGTTCATTTGTGATGCTGAAGCACACTTTGGATTCAGAGAAAGGTTCTTATGGTGTTGAACTTTACTTTTTGTACTTGTATTTTAGCTTTACTTTGAATACACGACGCTCTCCGCGGATTGGTGCTCATGCTTTAGAGATTTGATTCAGAGTTCTGGGCTGTATAAAAATATCTAGCATCGTATGATGTCTTCCTAGTGGGATCTCCGTAAGAAATTGCTCTTGCACAAAAACAAATATCTCTAACTGTTGGAGCAGTTTATTCATCTCCTGCAGTTTTGCTTTCTTTGGTGGTTTAATTGCAGATTTTATATTTTTACACACGCTTTCTTCTCTGAGAAGTATAGCCTGGGTTAGCAAACTGACTTTTTAAGGTTTAGATTAGTCCCATGTTTAAATCTGTTTGTTTTTATCTGTTTGAAAACTGATCACTGTAAGCTGGCTCTTCCTGCACCTGTGTTTAGGAAATGAGTGCTTTGGGGAGTGGTAATGCCATGACAATTAGTGCTGGAATATTTGTGCCAGAGGAGGTGGAGGCAAAGGCTTTTAATATTTACATTATAAAGTAGATACCTAGAAGTTTCAACCTGATTTTTATATGAAAGTCATATTAGGAGAGGTATAAATACTTTGGTGCCTTTTGTCTGATGAAGAACTGATAGTGTAAGAAGAGTTCACCAGAAAATATCAGTGTGCAATATCTTCTAGGTTGATCTGTCTCTGAGAACTAGTGTTTTATAATGTAGTGAGCTACTTTAGTGCACATACAATAGTGATATTTTCTGCACTGGAAAATGGAAGCAATTCTTAATATCTTTTGTCTTTAAACTTCCCTTTCTGAATAAATATTTTACAGATCTAGTGTCAAAAAAATCATTTTCCCAAACATAACTTTTGAGCTAATAAAATACTACCTTCCCCACAAATTTATAAAGTACCACTAACTTGAAACTCTGTGCATTAAGAGAAAAGAAGCATTGATATTTTGAATTGCTTGCACTGCTTAGTCTACCCAGTGTCTTTTTTTAATCTTCTTTTTCTAAATAATTATTTTAATCCTCACTTTTCTAGGTTCGACATGGTGCAGGTACTGGGCTAAGAGAGATACTGAAAGCTCATGGTAAAAGCGGTGGTAAAATAGGAGACAGCTCTTTAGAAGAGGTAAACTAGTAGTTCTGTAGATTTAAGATTCTTAAGTGTTCTTTTCTGAACCTATCTTAAAATACTGAAGCTTTGGAAAAGGTGGGTGATTTCAAAGGAGTCATGCAAAGAGATTGGTCTGGTCAAAGTATGTGGACCGCATAACTACTTGAAATGCTAAATTCTTCTTGAAAGTGCCTATAAAAAAACACTACATATAAAGAGTTATTAATAATGTAAATTGTATGTGTGCATTTATTAAACATTAACTTCCCTACTAGAAATACTAGTTTCAGGTCATGCTAAGGGTATGCTGAAACACATTTTACAATATATATTAGTTATGGATTCGGCCAAAGTGTCTAAGCTGATTCCATCAGTTTGCTATGGTCTTGCAAGAAGTATTTAACTCCTGAAAAAGTATTTTTCCTTTTGAATGTATAGAGACTGTTGCTTAATTTCTCAATTGTAAAAATTCATGTGGAATCGGATTTCATACTGACTTCACTGTTGTAAAAGTAGCTGGAAAGGACAGACGGGCTCTTGCCTCCAGTGCTAGATGTGGCTGTTGCAGCAGCAGAGCTGTGTTGTGGGAGTTTATGATATAGTCAGTAGAGAAGGATGAGCAGATACATCTACCAGAGGCATACTGGACCAGTTCAGCATACTTTCTGTGCTGGACAGGCACAAATTTTCTCTCCTAGCTTCTGTGTGGAGCTGTATTCCTTGGAGATTGCAGAGTAATTAAATAACACATAACACAAAACACAAAAATAACACAACACATAAATTACACAAGTATAAGATACTCTGACTGATTTCTTCACCTCTTATGGAAAGAGAATATTCACTTCAGGTTAGCTTCAAAGCTGACCTGCCTTCTACATGCAGGTTGTAGCTCTTTACATGTGTGAAGTCCCTAACTTGAGGAGAGCTTTGTTTATTAAAATTATGATCTTTCAAATGGAATGATTATCAAGGAAACCAGCTGAGATGAGGGAGTGATGTCCAAGTAGTTCAGTTCAGTCTAGTTCAGCTAGTCTAGTAGTTCAGCTTCTGGCATGTGGCTCTAACCTAAAGAGGCCAAAGCTCCAAGATAGACTTGGTCTAAATTGCTTTGTGAAATCTGGAGGAGACAGAGAGGTCCGAAAGGAGTTCCTATTATCGGAGCTCCCACAGTTGAGGAATACTACTTCATAGTTTATTTGGAAATATTTTTCAAACAAGTATTAATTCATATATCTAGGCTGTGTTGACATTTCCTCGGGCAGATCATCTGGATGCATTTACCCTTGTGTGCTATGTAGACATAAAGGTACTGTACCTGTTTTCGATGTAGGGTTCTCTCCAGTCTAGTGATATATACTGCATTTCAAAAATAAGCAAAATAAAAATAAGTGGTGTTTTTGTTTGTTTTTTAAAGTGATAAGCCAGATCAGAGGTAAATTAGGGTTGATTCTTCTGCATTGACCATCTGTGCAAAACAGGATGATATTTGATCAATTTAAATATGCGTTGTGATATCTTTAATTTGAATTTAGCTAAAGCAAGTCTCTTATGAATAAATAGGTTGTTCAACTTCTCTCTCTACAGATGATTCAGCAGCATCAGGAGTGGCTAGAAGACTTGGTTATTAGACTTCTCTGTGTGTTTGCATTAGACAGATTTGGAGACTTTGTGTCAGATGAAGTAAGTGACTATGGATAGATGAGCAGGCTCTGTGGGACATAACTGTGCAACAGATGCACTAAGTTTTGTATAGTGCTAGTGCATTACTGTATTTGCCTGTTGTAACTGGCAGATGCATATTACAAAGCTGATAAACAGCTTTCCATCCTGCATAGCAGTTCTGCTCACCTGCATCTTTTCATATGGGTTTACTTAAGTGAGGTTTTATACAGAAATACCAATTTCATCATTTATTTTATCCTAGGTGGTAGCACCAGTACGTGAGACCTGTGCACAGACTTTGGGAGTTGTGTTGAAACATATGAATGAGACTGGAGTTCATAAAACTGTGGATGTTCTCCTGAAGCTGCTTACACAGGAACAGTGGGAAGTGAGACATGGTGGACTTCTGGGAATCAAGTATGCTTTGGCAGTGCGTCAGGTAGGAACCCTCGTGATAAGCTGGGGAGACCTTTGGAATAGAAAGCTCAAAAAAACAGAACAGAAAGCTCAGTTGAGAATGTGACAAGGCAAACTTCCACTGCAGTCTTTTGTGGATTAATATAGGTGAATATATCTCTATATATGAGTTGCAGAAATCTGCAGGTATATAGCAGGGTTATTGTTATAACTTCTTTAACAGCTACTTAAAAGTATGAGCATAACCAGATATGCACAGTCTGTTTTTAATCTATGTGCTGTGTTGACATAGCTGAGTGCTACAAGTAACTATTATTCTGCAAACATTAGGCTTTGTTTTCACAGTTTTACAGTAAGTTAAACTTCATTAAAGTTTAACTATAGATTTTACTTCACAAATGGTAACTTTGAATATTCAAACTGTATTATTGGACCTGCGGTTTCGTCTTATATAACAAACAGGCTTTGTTATAGACTCAGAGAGCATCTTAATTGTTTGGTTTACTGTATATTTCTTCATTTTAAAAATATCCTTGATACTTTTGGCAGGATATGATCGACACTTTATTGCCTAAAGTTTTGCCTGCAATAATTGAAGGCCTCCAGGATCTAGATGATGATGTCCGAGCTGTTGCTGCAGCGTCTTTAGTACCAGTAGTGGAAAGTCTGGTTCACCTTCAGTCTCAGAAGGTGAATGAATTGTTTTCCATAAATTCCAATTGACAAGTTCTCTTTTAATGTGAAAGAAGAAAACATTTATAGTAAGAACTATTTTTTATTTTATTTTATACCATAACCTCTTGTGCTCTTGTGTCTAGGTGCCCTTTATTCTCAACACATTGTGGGATGCACTTCTGGAGTTGGATGACTTGACAGCTTCCACAAACAGTATCATGATCCTTCTTTCTTCCCTTCTAACATATCCTCAGGTCCGAAAATGCAGGTAACTGTTTTTGATTAGTATTGCTGGTTTGATTGTCAAGTTACTTAAGAATTGGAGTAATAAAATTGTTCTTAAGCCACGTGCCAAAGAAGTGCTTTTTGTAAATCCTTGTTTTAATTTTGCTCTACCTCCTGCTCGGAGTGAAGGTTAAGATAATACTTTTGCTTCCCTTGAGTTAGTAATGGTCGGCAAAATAATCAAAAAGGTATTGCTTATATGTGGCTTTGTTTATTTGTGTTGGAGATGATATCCTTTCCTAAAATATCCAATTACATGGTAGGCCTGTCTACAGACTGTTTCATTTGTCCCCTCCTTGCCTGGAGTTTGACAAGTGAGTAGAAAACCATTCCTGGAATAGTACCAAAGAAAGCTGCAGACTTTAAGTCAATAGTGCAGCCAGTCAGTCTATGACTGATGAAGGTAAACAGCAGATTGAATTAAGCTGACTTCTGTTCCAAAAAGGATGGGGAAAATGGGAAGAAGAAATCTTCCGAAATTACTGGAATATTCGCTTAGGAAACCAGGGGAAAGATGTTTTCAAGTCCTCACTACATATGACAGGGAATTCTTTTGTCCGTTTTTCTAAGGCAAATCTTCCCTATTTACTCCTGTTTTCAGAGTCCTTCTATTCTAACAAATAAAGCCTTAATTGCTGAGAATAGTATAGCTTTTCAGAATTTATTTCAACTTGAAGACTCTTTCAATTTCCTCTTTATTTGGGTCTCTTCAAAATACAGGAGTTACATGCTAATACGTTACTATATTTTTCATAATTCATGTCATGAACTTACAGCATCTGTGCTGAACGTAGGTGCTTTGTCACTTCCTCTATTAAAAAAAGATTGCTGATGTGTAAGTTTATGTACATTAGAACTCCATATCTGATTCACCTAGCATAAACAACGATGCTTTTTAGAAGACTTTCTTTTGAATAAGACTTTCTAACTGATGATGGACCATTATGTTTTTCCTTCTCGCTGTGTCTGTGGCTCTTCGTGTACCAGTATTCAGCAGTCCCTCACAGTTTTGGTTCCACGTGTGTGGCCGTTTTTGCATCACACGATATCTTCTGTGCGAAAAGCAGCGCTGGAAACATTATTTACTTTGCTGTCTACCCAAGACCAGGTAAGGATTAGTTACTAGTGTTGTGTTATGATGTGCATTAGAATATTCTCAATTATTATATCCTTGTTTCAGAGCTCTTCAACATGGCTAACTCCGATTCTGCAAGACATGTTGAGACACATATTTCAGTTTTGTATCCTAGAAAGTAACCAAGAAATTCTGGATCTTATTCACAAGGTATTTTTTTGGCTTGTCAATTAGACCTGTACCATTTTTGCATCCAGTTCTTTCATATCCTCCTTTTTGTGAAGATATAGTCTATCGATGTTTATTTTGTGGTCTGTCTATGGGATGCTTTTAACATAAAGTAGGAAGGGGTAGGATGGCTCCTAGCATTTAATCACCATGTCTGTCATGTTGTATAAACCACAGACTTGTTATGGCTTTTAATAAATTTCTTCTCAGGTATGGCTGGAACTGTTAAACAAGGCATCTGTGCAATACGTGGTTGCAGCTGCTTGTCCATGGATGGGAGCCTGGCTCTGCTTAATGATGCAACCATCTCATTTGCCTATTGACTTAAACATGTTGTTAGAAGTGAAAACCAGATCAAAAGTAAGTGCAATACAACCTCCCAGACTCTTCTGAGAAAACTGGGAACTTACTAGCTATGTACTGATATAGGGAGACTTCTTCTGAAGGGGTTCAAGAGGAGTGATGTGGCTGCTCTTCAAGTGTGTGTGTGTGTGTATTATCTAGTAGATTAACTTCAAGTCCATAGAAAATAGTAATTCGCTACTTTTGACAAGTTATTCAGGGGAATTCAGTTTTGTTATGTAGTGTACTTATATGTTATGTAGACATCTGCTTACAAGTTGTCTAGATGGTTGCTTAGCTACAGTAACCTTTGCTTAAAGAAGCACATTAAATTTTGCTTTGCTGTTCTATTTCTGAGAAGATGCTCAGTGTTTATCAGCTGCAGGTTGAGGAACAGTTGAAGATTTAAGTGTAAGAACCACATCACAAGTCTAATTGGGCAATGGAGTAATATTAGAGGCTAGATTATTTAAAAGGATTCACTACTTCTAAGAATCTGTTAGGAAGAAACAATCTGGGTTAGTCCAGTCTTTGTAGGGTATGATGGTTACTGAAAATGTTATTGAATTTCTCTTTTTTTACAAGCACATTTACTTTAAACCTCTCAAATTTATGCTGTAGGAGAAAGCAAGCTCTAAGCTGCGTCAAGGTCAAACCCAGAATAAGGAAGTGATTCAAGAATATATTGCTGGGGCAGAGAGCATTGCAGAAGATTCAACAACCAGGGATTACGTTGTCATGCGAGCTCGGATGATGGCAGCTAAGTCAGTTTACTGGAAATTTGAAAAAAAAAAATAAAAGAAATATATGTTTACTGTTAAATTGTTTTTGTTAAAATCATGTAGCTTTGTGGTATCTTCATTTTGAATCATTAACTACTGAGTAGTTACAACCCCAGAGTAATAATGTTCTCCTTTTGTCAGGTTGCTGGGAGCACTTTGTTGCTGTATTTGTGACCCAGGTGTAAATACTGTTACTCAAGAAATAAAGCCAGCTGAATCATTAGCTCAGCTACTGCTCTTCCATTTGAATTCCAAGTCTGCCTTGCAGAGGATTAGTGTTGCATTAGTAATCTGTGAGTGGGCAGCCTTGCAAAAGGTAGGATATGGTGTGTGTGTGTGTGTGTGTTCGTTTGTTTTTTCCCCAGCAAAAATAAATTTGACATGTGAACTTAATCCATACCTTATGATCTACTTTAGTTTGAAATAAACTTTCATTATAAAAGTTAAAATGGTATTTATATATCAAAATAGAAATCTGAATAGTGATACAATGGAGGAATAAATTACTAGCTAAAAGCCAAATGTCAGAACTATGAATTGTTAAACGTATTCACACTTTTCTTAAATGCATCTAATCTGTCTAAGGTCAGTATTTCCTGTTTTTTGTTGCTCTTTTTCCTAATGTTCACTGTGACTGCTTTTCTGGTGGTAGATGGAAGGATTTGTTCAGTACCATTCCTGGTCCTTCTGGAACCTGTTTCAGTTGCTACAGTTCACTGTTGAACTGAAATGTGAACAGCAGCAGTGATGTGATAACTAAGAAATATGAATTGTCTCTCTGTTTAGGAGTGTAAAGCTGTGGCCATTTGTGTGCAACCTCGTTTACTTGGAGTCCTTTCTGAGCACCTCTATTACGATGAAATCGCTGTTCCTTTTACACGAATGCAGAATGAGTGTAAACAGCTCATCTCGCTCTTAGCTGATGCACACATTGACATTGGCAACAGAGTAAACTCTAGTGTATTTACAATAGACCAAGCTAATGAGCTGGTAAGTAGAGTACCCTTCTCTCAAGTCTAATGTCATCTTGAAATACCCCTTCAACATAACCATTTAAAAAACTTTTTTTTCTCTAAAATATTTCTAATCATATGGAATTTTGATCAGTGGGAAGCGTAGTACTTCTAATTTCCTGTGAATTGTTCCGAACATGATCAGAACATGTTCAGAACATGATCAGTGTTTCTTAGACAATGATCAAATTTTAATTCAGTAATGAATTAAATAAGTATTGCAGACAGTAATTTACTTGATTTGTAAGGTTATCTGGTATCTGATGTCTGAATAATTTGGGGCTAAATGAGATTATTTGCTTGTAGCGTGTCAGACAAGGACAGAAATTCATAATCAGACCACAGAATTTGAAGGAAAAACTTGCATTTGGGGATTGCAGTATTTGCTTTAATAGGCTAGTACTGTAACTATGCAGCTTGCAAGTTTATTTCTGACAATAGAAAAACTTGACCTCAACAGTTAAACTAAAAAGGAAATAAAAATTCATACTAACCTTCTCAAAAGTTGCCATCTTACCTATACCTGAGAACCCATGTATCCTGTTTTTAGAGTAAGTTAAATGATTCCTGATACCATGTTGCTTTTAAACTTTTTTCTTCAACAGATTTAAGTAGCAGTTCACCCATTTGGGGTGCAGGTAAGGGGAAGACTGGAGTAAGTTCTACAAATATTGTATTTTTGTTTGCGCGTGAAGGACCTTGCTCATCCTTTCTACTGTCTTTTTAGTAGCATGTTTTTAACTATCTTGTGCTTATTTATTGATAAACCAGCATATATGGATTTATTGTGCGACTACAGGCTGAAATGAATCTTTAGCTTTGGAAGTCTAGTTTTGAAATGTTTGTGATAGTCCCATTTCTCCCATAGAGCTGCAGTACAAGATTCCAGAAACTTCATTCGTGTTATTTGTTGGGAAAAGGAGACAGAAATACCTAGCTGAAGTGACTCATGTTCTGCTGTGAAAATTGCAGTGTTCAGAGGTTATCCATTTTTTAGCATAAATGAAAGTTTTGTAACTTTCTTTTTTTTTAGGTTACTTCTGTTTTCAATGAAGTGACAACCTCCTCTACTGTGAACCCTAAAGTTCTGCAACAGTTGGATAGCAAACGACAGCAAGTGCAGATGACTGTTAATGAAACAAATCAAGAATGGCAAGTGTTGCATCTGCGAGTCCATACTTTTGCAGCATGTGCAGTTGTGAACTTGCAGCAACTTCCAGAAAAGTTAAATCCTGTTATAAAACCCTTAATGGAAGCTATTAAAAAAGAAGAGAATACACTGGTACAAAATTATGTAGCTCTGTGTATAGCTAAGCTACTTCAGCAGTGCACACAAAGGTCTCCTTGCCCCAATTCAAAAATTATAAAAAATCTTTGTAACTCTCTCTGTGTGGATCCACATCTTACCCCATTAGCAGCATGTCCTGCACAGCCTCAGGGCGGCCATGAAAATTCAAAAGGTATGTTGTCTTACTGCCAGGCTTGTGAACATATATCTATACTTGTCTTTGAACTGTTAAACAAGTATTTGTATGATTCTTGCTTTCAAACTGTTCTGTAATGTCATTCATTGATTCTTTATTAGTAACTATTTTGTTCAGGTATTTGTTGCTGCACGCTGTGTAGCCTAATGGTGATTTTAGATGTAGAAACATTAACAAGTGCATTTTGAAAGATGCTAATGGCATCTGCTTTTGTTTTACTGCAGAAATTTTGAAGTATTTTTTTAAACAAATCAGAAGTTCATTTAAATGTTTGAACACATGCTGTTTTCTGTAAAGCTTATGCAGAGATATCATTTGACTGAAGTTTAATTGTTTCTCACTTAATTGAGATTCATGTGGTAATTTGTGTGGTTAAATCTTTTTTGCCACGCCTTAACAAGGTAACTCTGTTCTTTATTCCCTCCAACACCACTTATCTATTGTTTGTGAAGCCAGTTAAGATGTGCAAATGATCTGTAGGTGGCAGTGACTTCCCCCTACATCTTAAACTGTAGCTTAGATTGTCAACTTCTCCCTCCTCTCTTAGGGCCCAACTCTGATAAAGATGGGATGCATCATACAGTTACTAAGCACAGGGGAATAATTACACTGTACAGACACCAGAAAGCTGCTTTTGCTATCACAAGTCGGCGAGGTCCTACTCCAAAAGCTCCGAAAGCCCCAATTGCAGATCTTCCCACTGGCAGTACTGGGAGTATTCCTACTGAGCTTGATGAGGTAAAGTTCCAAAGCTTACATCGTTATTTTCATTCCCTCTCTCCCATATATGTTAGTCTTCAAATTCATTGCAGCCAGTAGCATTTGAGCACTCCAGGATTTTTCTGAGAATTGCATTCAGATTAAATTCCACAAGGCAAACAGCATAGGCTGGTTAATGATGACAACTTGTTTTGAATCTGCCAAGTGTCATTACAGAAAATAAAATACTTTTGCATTATTTATTTTACATTTAGTACAGGATATGAATATCTGTGCGTAAATCCATGCAAATGCTTCTCATGGTAAATTCCAGAGTGATTTTGCAGTTTTGGGCTTAGCCAGTGTTTTGGGCTGACTTCTGACTACAAGAATACTTGTTTCTGAAGATTTTTGATAGAAATCTGATAGCACACCTGTCAAATATAGGCTACTGTTTAGAAACTTAAATTTGATTGTTGTCTGTTTAATAAGTGAAACTTCCTTGAAAGCCTGTCTGATGGCACTACTCTGTTAAACTATTGAATTCTAGGCTCAGAAACCATATGTTGTACAGAGAAGAGGAGCTGAATTTGCCTTATCAACTATAGCTAAACACTTTGGTGCTGAAATGGCAACAGGATTGCCACATCTCTGGGATGCTATGGTTGGTTCATTACGGAACAACATTCACATAAACAATTTTGGTAATTGCATTTCTGACTGAGTTGGGGATTGGGAGGACTGGTGGCATTATGTTTATCTTAAACTGAACATCTTTTTTAATTTTAACAGATCGAAAATCTTTACTGGAAAAAGGAGATGCTCCTGCCCAGGAGCTTGTGAATTCTTTACAGGTTTTTGAAACAACAGCAGCTTCAATGGATTTTCAACTTCATCCTCTGGTAATTGTAATCCATATGAAATGCTTCACTGTGTTCACTGCTGCTGTTTTAGATCTTTGTGGCTTTCAGTGGGGGGGTGACTCCTTTGCCTAACTTTGATCACGCTCTGCTTTCTTTTTGCACTTGATAGGCTGCCTGTTCTTCAAGACTTGTATCCTAGTTTTAGCAGCCTTTTTTCTTCAGCAGTTCTCTTAGGTGTTTCAAAACTATTACTTGTTGTGTCTTATGGGGTATGAAACTCTGCATTTGCTTATAAAGGTTGTAGAACAAACCACAAACAGCAAGCTAACACCTGCAACATAGAGTTGACTTACCCTTTTCTGGATGAGCTACTGAACCAAGATTGTGTCCAAAATTTAAGTTATGGTACTTAATGCTATTTTACTGTGTTGCAGTAAGCTGTTTAACTCTGTTATATTCCAATTCCAGATTTCCTAAACCTGGAGAGCTGACTGATTATATGAAAATGTCTCCTCTGTTACTAAAGTTTACTATCTTAGATCACTAAGAGATATTATACTGCTTTTATGTGACTGACTGAAATGAGTTAATTTCTAGTAGACTGACATGTAGTTTGGATAGTTGGAATGGGGAAATGTGTTGTACTGAAGACTACAGTTAAATAATCTGTGTCAGGCTAGAGAGGATCAGAAAGTAATTCTAATCTTTCTATTTATAGTTTCTATTACAAAAGTAATAGAAAAATGAGATACTTCAGTTAACTCCCAAGCAGACTGGATAAAAGACTGGATAACTGCTTGTTAAAAAATGATTCAAAGACTAAATGTCATTAATAACTGCTTTTTCAATTGCCAAATTGGAAAATACAGCTTTAGCCTTAAGCAGTGCTTGATTCCTCGTTTTGAATTTGTGCTGTGTAGTAACAGCTACTCTCTACCAATGTTATGGTGTATTTAGAACTTGCATCCTTGTATGAGCAACTAGTCTACTGCAGTGAACTTGAAAGAAAAAGAAAAAAAGGAAGGTGAAAGCTTATTAAAGAAACTGTAAGAGGCAGACTAAAGAATGAACATCTACAAGGTGGTCTGGTGATAACAAAGATAATAAGACAGAAGACACTGAGCAGACACTTATCAGAAAAGAAAATCTAAAGAAAGGAAAATGATAATATAATAAAGCATTGGGCAAAATAAAATGGATAAATAGACCTTTCAGGTACACCACTGTTTAAATGCTCTTGTCGTTTCTGTGCTGGTAGGCTCTGAACTAATGATTTCCACTTAAAAAAAAAAAAAGAAGCTGCAATAGTTTTGTGAAAGTATCAGCTGAATATAAAACAGTGGTCAAGAAGCCAATAAGAAGTTAACAAAGAAACAAGAAAAATATAGATTCAAAAAATGAAAATTTTCTTGAAGAAAATCCACTAAACACACAAATAGCACTTCCTAGCTTAGGAGTCCCTAGCCACAGATGTGTGGAGACTGGAATAACAGTTCGAGAAAGTACCATCATTCTTTGTTTGCCCTATGCTACTCTAGTTCCCACTTGTTATATATTCTATCACGCTTACACATTTCTCAGCAGAATTGGCATCTGGCCTAATTTTTATGTATAGGAAGTATCAGCAGTTCAGGAGGGAGATTCATGTTAGGAAAAGCTAGATTGTCTGTTTAAGTCGCTTGCCACAAGAATGTAATTGTCTGTGCTGATGGATATTAGAAGCTTATAGTAACTTGTCTTTATTCTGAAACATTTTTTCAGTCCTAAATAACTAGACCTTCTTTAGGAGGTATTTTAAGTATTTATTGGGAAACAATAGAATTTTAAACAATACTTTAAAATGGTTCAGTAGTTTGTTTATAGCAGGTAATAACCATTTTTTCCCTCCCACCCTCTCTATTCAGTTAATTCAACATTTGCCTCATCTTTACATGTGCCTTCAACATCCCAGCACTGCAGTGAGACACATGGCTGCTCGTTGTGTAGGTGTTATGAGCAAAATAGCTACCATGGAAACAATGAATATTTTCCTAGAGAAAGTTCTGCCATGGCTGGGAGCAATAGATGACAACACCAAGCAAGAAGGTGCAATTGAAGCCCTTGCATGTATCCTTTCTTGAGCCTTCAAAAAAGCAGAAACTTGTTCTATATAATATAGAGAAGAAAGGGGTTCCTGCTTGAAAAATAGTGGAAATGTGAATAAAGCAAAATGTTATCTTTGCAATAACAATAAAGCAAAGAAAAATGTTGTTTTTTTCTCCTGTATATAAAGAATATATATTCCCTTTAATTTCCATTACATGGAAAATGATCTTAGGTTTTGGTGTGGAGAATCTAGGTTTCTTCCACTTTGTACTCTATGAAAACAAGATAAAAAAATGAACTAAATTGAAAGCCACTAAAATTCAAAAACAAGGAAGAAATATTTACTGCCTCAGAAATGCACTAAGGTCAATAATTAATAGATTTCTCAAAGTGAGTGTGCTGTAGGAAAATAATTTTGTCATTACTGAAGCTAGCATAAATATTTTTCAAATGCGTAAACTTGGACTCCACTAGAACATAGACAGAACATTCAGCTGTGAGTATTTCCTTTAGCCTTACCTCAGTTGGAAGGTACTTGTTCCCTGCCTCTAGACAGGTGTGTTACTGAGGTGAATGAAAATGAGGTTATAGATTCTAATGTATTTTTGCCATATAATTTTTTTGTTGTTAAAATTATTTTTCTGACTCTTATGTTGGCAGTGAGTCTGATCAAACAGGTGAAGATTGGAGTGAGGAGGGGGAGCACATGTATAGCCTACTTAAGTCTTTACAGTCGAAAATGGCAGTGATTTATTTCCAATTAAACTTGGAATCCTTGGACAGGAATTAAACAACTGAAAAAGGGGTAAAGCGTGAGCAGGTGTGAACGTGTTCTCCAACTGTGGAATTCACTGAGCTTGCCCCAAATTAAGCATTTCTGATGGAGGAAGCAAGGAGGAAGTGATCCCAGATGTAACTGGGTAGACAAAACTAACTTTTCTCATTGCTTTGGTAGTATAAATCTTGTTTATCTCGGTGTAATGCATTAATGGTAATGCTTAACTGGCCAATTTCATGCTTGATAGGTATATACTGATGTCAGACAATCCTGAACCAGTTAAAAAAAAGTTTCCTTAATAACTAACGCAGGTGTAATGGAACAGTTGGATGTTGGAATTGTTCCATATATCGTTCTTCTGGTTGTTCCAGTCCTGGGTAGGATGAGCGACCAGACGGACAGTGTGCGTTTCATGGCGACTCAGTGCTTTGCAACGCTGATTAGACTAATGCCCCTTGAGGTAAGCTCAGGTTGTAAGTACAGTGAACCTGGCAACTCGTCTGTACTCATTTTTGACAAAGCTGAACTTTCTGCCTCTTAAACTGCTGAATAATTAATTCTGTTTTAATAGGTGTTCAGTCCATATCAGATAACTGAAGGGAGAACCTTTCTATTTAAAAGAAGGAAAATTGGACCTTCTGTCTATTTTCTAAGTTAATGCAAGAATAAAATTCTTATGCTACATGTGGTCTAATTCAACTGTGTATGTGAAAGTAGAATGTATATTTGCTAATTTGTGCTTAATGCTGCTGTTGCCTTACCAGTGTCTTCCCCTAAAATTCTTAAGGGGTTGTATGCTTGTTCTTCCTGAGTATGCTTGTTGTGTGTCTGGCCAGGAGAAATGCATACAAATAAATACACTTGAAAAGGAACTTAAAAGGAAAAATGGGATGGCAGTAATGGAAAAAAGTGTCAAAATGAGTACATTATTACATAATTCCAACTCTCTGGAAAACTAAAAAGCCTTTCATGCCTTTTGCATAATTTAGATACTTTCTGGTACTGCACTTGAAAGAGCACAAGGCTTGTGTGTAACCTGTTTTCACCAGTAGATGGTAATAAAAGACAGTTCAGAACTTGTTTGCGTGCTTTTAATGAAAAACTTTGAATTTCAGGGATTTAGCATCTCCTACCTGTTTTTATTCAGCATAACAGAGCCTTTGATAACTAGCAATCTCCTTTAAACTGATTTTTCTTTTTCTGTGTGCTTTCACTGTAAGTTGCTGTAAGTGAAACCTTGAATTTCTCAGTGAACTTTCTTAGCATGATGCTATTTGTTCTAATACCATTTCTAACAGTGGCCCTTTTGTTAATGCATTTAAGTGTGGAATCCTGTGCGCTCCCTGCTGCTTTAAATTTAAAGTACTTTTAATAGAACACGATCAGAGTATGAGACAATTACATACCTAAACACACTTGGAAATCTGCTCTTACAGCTTACTGCTTCTGACATGAGCATCAACAACAGCCTAATACCAATGTCACACTTGTTAGACTTGTCCTCAGAGCAGAGGTTACCATTCTTGACTCCTAACACTGCCAGTGGAGATCATTTCAGATGCACCGAGACAGCTTTGTAGAACACCATAGTAACCTTCTAACGCAAGAGAATTCAGCCTTCCTGAAATGCGTTTGTCCTACAGTTTTAAAGTCTTCTGTCCTGCATGACTGGCACTCTTTCATACCGCAAAGCACTCTTAGTAAAAAATGATAATACACTTGTAGTGTTGCATGTAAGGAAGGAGCTGACTGCCAGGAATTACCTTGTAGGCTTGGCATCATTTCCTTGATGTAATCTTGTTGATTGCATTCCCCAAAACAAAGTACTAGAGTGTTTGGGGGCATGCATGTTAAAACTCATAATCTGTAACTATCTTAAGTACTTAAATAGCTTAGTTTCTATAGGTTCCTTACTCATAACTGTATGAGAAAGAAGGAACACAGAATATTTTCATTGTGTAGGGATACTAGGGTCATAAATGAGCCAACAAAGTTTGTCTAATTACTTAATCCACTTGTATGGCTGCTGTTAGTATTTCTGGGATTGTCTCCATCTCATGGAGATCAGATCATATGGCTAAAGTGCCTCTTTAATGAGGCTATGAACCTGAAGGTCATCTGTGTCTAGTTCAATGTGAACCATATATTGAGAGTATTATTTATCAAGCCTCAGTTCTGATAGCTGCTTTTAAAAAGCAGTTTCCACTTGGAGATCAGCACTTTCAAAAGATGCAAGTCTTGCATTTATCTGCGTGGACAGTGCATTATAATGTGGAACAAGTTGTAGATCAAGGTTTTTGGTGTTAAAGCCTTGTGTCCAACTGTTATGTACAGGCACTTACCTTTATTGGGTTGTTGTATTTTGGATACCCTTCTACTTATTTGTCTTTCTTGTATGATACTTTTTTTCCCCCCAGAGCTTTTCTAGCAGTCTTTTCTAGCCAATTGGTAAAACTCTAAAGTGGAAAAGCTCCAGGATCCCTTCTCTTCTTGTATGCAAGTTTAAGAAACTTTTCATTGCTTCCTTTGGGACAGAACTTGTTTTGTGCCTCGTAAAACTCAGGAGAAATTGATCTGCAAGGAATCAAGCAAGTATAGCACAAAACTTTGTGCTATAAAATTGAAAAGATTGGAAATCTTTTCCACTTGTTCAAAAAGTCTGAGCTGGTATTATGTTTTACTTTGCACTGTTTGTGTGAGACTTAAAGTGCTCCAGTCCTAAGACTTGCTTGTTCAAAAATATTACTCTAGGCTGGCATTCCCGATCCACCAAACATGTCTGAAGAACTAATCCGAATGAAAGCTAAAGAACGACACTTCTTGGAGCAATTACTGGATGGAAAAAAACTGGAGAACTATAAAATTCCAGTACCGATCAAAGCAGAGCTCCGAAAATACCAGCAGGTAAAAACTTAGAGTTCTAAAAGAAAAGCATAATCTGATGGAGTTCTGTGGAAGAGCAGAAGTTCATGTTTTCCCCTTTTTTAATCTAAACAGTACACGCTTGTCCTTTTCCTTCTCTGTAAAAAGAGAGTTAAGTAAGGAAATTACTGAATTCAAAAAGAAAAGTAAACTTCTTTTATGCTGATTTCTCAGTTCTGCTGTTTTTCTCAAGGAAGATCCAATGGGCTGTGCTTTACTTAAGTAGAGTGGGGCACCTCAGCTGCAGGGCCAGCCAGGCTTGATTCTGGTGTTTGACATTTATTAGGGTTCTCCATTTATTCCCCTCTGATTTGAGTGAATGAGCTGGAGTGGAGGCACTTATGGTAATATTTTTTACAGTTTATGGACAGGTCCTGAATAGTAATGTACATCTGTAACTGCATTTTGGAATGTTTTATGTGGAGAGTCTGGGGTGGGGGGAAACAGTCATAGTTTAGCAGTAATGGATTTGAGGGGAAACTTAGCTAGGAGGACTAGTTCTGAGACACTTTTTTTATTTCTTTTTCAGGATGGAGTAAACTGGTTGGCATTTCTCAATAAATACAAACTTCATGGAATTCTCTGTGATGATATGGGTTTAGGGAAAACTTTACAATCCATTTGTATTCTTGCAGGAGATCATTGCCTCAGGTAAGCTTAAATAACTTTTTAGCTTAAGAACTTCTAAAGATAAGCTTTTGAAGAATAAAAATTAACATGTTTTAATACTCTTAAAGGGCTCAAGAATATGCAAGAACAAAACTGGTGGACAGTGTTCCTCTTCCTTCGTTGGTAGTGTGCCCTCCCACACTTACAGGCCACTGGGTGGATGAAGTGGGTAAATTTTGCCCAAAAGAATATCTTAATCCTTTGCACTATACAGGACCTCCTACTGAAAGAGCAAGGTAATGTTTGCATTTGTAGCTTGAGGTAAAATATTTCACAGAATAACTTTGCAGTTCATTTCCCTACTGAAGCATAGTTTATGGGCCCAGTAAAACCTTGAAAGACGGAAATAAAACCATGCATGTAAGGAACACTTAATCATGTGTTTTGTTCTTTTTTGTTTAAGATTGCAACACCAGGTAAAAAGACACAATCTTATAGTGGCTTCATACGATGTTGTGAGAAATGACATCGACTTCTTCAAGTAAGAGTTTGGTCTGTTTTCTGAGTGTTTTAATAGTCTTTAGACTTTTTGATGCTATTTTAGTCTGTTCTTATTTCTAGAAATATTAAGTTTAACTACTGCATTCTTGATGAAGGCCACGTAATAAAAAATGGGAAAACAAAATTATCAAAAGCAGTGAAACAACTGACTGCCAATTACAGAATAATTCTTTCTGGAACACCAATACAGGTAAACTGCTATCCTTCCTCATCTCTTTCCTCCCAGTCACTTTTGTCTCCTAATGAGTTGGCCAAGTAGAAAACAAGCAAGAGAGGTTTCTGCTGGTTAAGTTTACTGCCTTTATAAGAACTGTCTGGTTAAGACTAAAGCTTGTAAAATTAAGTCTTTCCTTTCTAAATGTCTGAAACTTTTTTTTTTTCTTCCTTTGTGTACTTAGATGTAGGGACATATAAGCCCTGACATCAGACACAGTAGAAAGCCCATTTATGTGTTCCTGTACAAATGGATCTCCCTGTAACTTAGGTTGATGAAAAAGCCTCCAAGTTGCAAGTGTTCTAAACTTCGTTGGTGTTAAATTTGCGGTGTTTTACAAGCAGTGTTGAATATGCGTGGGAACGTTCCTGATAATTTGGAACCATTCATTAGTTTTGGAAATAATTTAACAAATGTTTCTTTTATGTTCAGAACAACGTCCTAGAGTTGTGGTCATTGTTTGACTTCCTTATGCCAGGATTTTTGGGTACCGAGCGCCAATTTGCAGCGCGTTATGGCAAACCAATATTGGCAAGTAGAGATGCCCGAAGCTCTAGTCGTGAGCAAGAGGCTGGTAAGGATCAAGCTGTAAATCTTTGGTTTCTTGTCTTTTCTCTTAAACAAGAGTTGCTAGTGGAAATAGTAAGCATGTCGGTGTTTTCAGTGCTGAGTGTTTCAAAGTAACTATTCTCTGGAGCACTTACTGTTCCTGTTTTTTGTGCTAGGTGTTCTTGCAATGGAAGCACTGCACCGCCAAGTGCTACCATTCCTGTTAAGGAGAATGAAAGAGGATGTACTGCAAGATCTTCCACCCAAAATTATTCAAGACTATTACTGTATTCTCAGCCCTCTACAGGTATGTGTAAGAAGTGCCTGCTTTTTCAGCATAGTTAAGACCACAAATGAGCCACTTGAAGCTGTGTATTCCAGGGTCAATTTAATGGGAACCCTGACATTCTCTGGGACCTCGGATTTTTATTTTTGTTCTTTTAGTACATGTTCAAAACTAATTTCAGCATGATGGTAACAGAATATTTCCTTGGCTTAATTTCTGACATGTTTCTGTATGAAGAATATCTAATCATATAAATACTTAAATACTTTCCAAACTGGAAACTAAGTTTTAAAAATGTCTGGATCTTTTATCTTTCTCTTGGGAAAGAAAACAATACTGAATTGTTTCCCTGGGGCCTAATCTACAGGTTCAGCTTTATGAAGATTTTGCCAAGTCTCGTGCCAAATGTGATATTGATGAAACAGTTTCGTCAATTTCATTGACTGAAGAAACTGAAAAACCCAAACTGAAAGCTACAGGTCATGTATTTCAGGTACAGACTATTTCAGTAACTTTTACCGCTTTGCTTGTTTATTCCTGTGAACTTTTTTTCTGGGTTTAATTAAAGCTGAAAAGGAAAAGAATTAGCTTGCTTTAAATAATTGGCTTTATTAAGTAAAATATTCAAATTAGAATGGATTATCAAAAGTGTAAAACCTTAAAAACTAGAAACTGATACAATCAAAATATTCCCTCTAAACCACAAAATTAAGATACTAAAAGCAGCATGAACAGAAAGCTTTATAAAGGTGCATGGTTTTGTAAAATTTGCAGTTTAAGTCTTGGTGTTTGGAAGCAGTTAACCCTGAAAGGCTCTGCCCAGCTTCTGCAGCAGGAACCAAGAGTATTAAAATCCCGGCAGTCCCTGGCTTTCAGCTTGTAGTAATGTGGTGGGGCTTTTCCTTCTCTGAATTAAGGCATGACTATTTTGAATAAAAATGAAAGTCTGTCTTGTGGAGTGTGGCCAAGAGCCTCTATACTCGAGATCACTTTTGTTCTTAACCATTTCCGTAATATATTGTTGGTGCTAATCATTTCTCTGAACTTCTTTTTCTAAATCAACTGAAGGCTCTGCAATATTTACGGAAACTATGCAACCATCCAGCATTAGTGTTAACAACCCAGCATCCAGAATATAAGAGAATTACAGAGCAACTTGCAGCTCATAATTCGTCCCTTCGAGATATCCAGCATGCACCTAAATTGTCTGCTTTAAAGCAAGTAAGTAAATGTGCGTGTTGGGCCCTAAGTGTCATAAATGTGTGTCATCTGGTGTTATGGTTTAGAAGGTTTTATTTAAGACTCAACCAGTTTGAAAACTCATCTTAAAATATGGCAGCTGAAACAAAGTACAAAAGTTTCTTGAGGTTTTCTAACCTCCTTGATCTAAAGCAACTCAAGGAGGTGATGCAAGCTTGTGTCAATAGGCATGCCTCCCTCTAGTTAGAGGGACAATGGTGTTACATACTTAATTTTGCTGTCTTGTCAGAAACCTTTTTTAACTTCTTTAACTGTTTTTTTACTGTTACTTTTTACTTTAAAGGAAGAATTTTCTCCTATTTACTATACAGATTAGTAGCTTAATAAAGTTAGATCAGAGTACAAATGTATCATCTGTAAGAGAATTTATATAAGGCAAAAATTTGCTCTTGCAACTTAAATTCTTTGTAGTTTAGCAATGTAGTCAGACTTCCCACTACACTTGTGGAGTGACCATCACTTACAGACTTTCTTCTGTAACTTAATGGCTTTAGGTCCATCAATGTCAATCTTTACATGAAAGCTATTGTTACTTGAATGTATTTTAATGTTTTTTGTTTGTTTGTTTTTGTTTTTTTTAACTTTAAGCTGCTGCTGGACTGCGGTTTGGGAAATGGTGGATCTTCAGAGAGCGGCACTGAAGCTGTTGTGGCCCAGCACAGGATACTCATCTTCTGTCAGCTCAAGAGCATGCTGGATATAGTGGAGCACGACCTTCTCAAGCCCCACCTGCCCTCTGTCACGTACCTGCGTCTAGATGGCAGCATTCCTGCTGGCCAGAGGCACTCCATCGTGTCCCGGTGAGCTGCTCCCTCCACCACCTTATTTATGTGTGCAAAACTACTCCTGTCTCGTGGCCAACTACGTATCTGTGTTTCAGGGTGTTCCACCACCTAGCATACTTGCTCGAAACATTCCAAGTAGTGGGGGGGAAAGAAAAGTCTGGCTTGCACAGAGATGACATTCCCATCTGCTGAAGTCTAAGTGCTCTGTTCATATTCCTGTTTAATCTTGCCCAAACTGAATGATACCTCCAATACCTCCCTGTCAGGTCCTTGTAAGTACCTCTAGAACAGGAGAGAGAAAAGGGCTGATGGCACCTGGTTAGAGTCCTTCGCAAACTTTACTATTGTCCTGACATGTTTTATGAAGGTTGCAGCACCGTGCCCTGTCTGTTACTACTTAGCACAGACAGGTAATTAAATCTGAACCTCAGTCGTACTGGTCTACATGTTTTAGTATAGGAAAAAGTAAACATTGATTTTGATTTCCATGATGAATGGTGGAAAACAATATTAAGCAAATGTATAACTTTGTTCACTTGTGACTAAGACTTACTTAACTTTGAGACCAACTGTAAAAGTTCTGTTGCATTTTTTTCTTCTAGTGAACAGGAGTCCTAGACGTACTGCAAGCTGGTGTGTCTTTGGGACTGAGTAATTACTAGCCTAATGCTTTTATTCCGTTTATATTGACTACTGTTGACAGAGAAACTTAAGAGCAATTTTGAGATTACAATATTTAATGAACTTTAACATGCTTCTCTATTTTGAACTCCAGGTTTAATAATGACCCATCTATAGATGTTCTTTTGCTTACCACACATGTTGGTGGATTGGGACTTAACTTAACAGGGGCTGACACAGTAGTCTTTGTGGAACATGACTGGAACCCAATGAGAGACCTGCAAGCCATGGATCGGGCACATCGTATTGGACAGGTGAAAGTCTCTTTTAATTTCCTGTAAGCTTCCTTACTGAACTCTTTTCCTGGAAGTTGTACTATGTATCACACAGTCTATCCAAGTGGCCTTGTGTTTTCCACCTCTCTTTTCATTCCTGCGAGTTGTGTGTAGTTTGGGGTTTTGTCAGATGTTGAAGATGTTGATGTCTGTTTTCTTATTCCATCCTCAAACTTGGTGAATCGGTGTCCCTCCCCTTCCACCCATCATCTTTGTCCTGAGCTGCTGAGGAGAGGCTGAGAAGAATAATCCTTCAGTGGAGAAAGATGCCAGTGAGACCGGAGATGAAGGGGAGCCTCACAGAACTGTTGTCTGGATAGGGCTAGTGATGGCTTCTACCGTCTCTGGCCCTGAAGGTGCACAGAGCAGCAACTTCCATCTCCCAGGCACAGCCCTAACTGTAGCTGCCTCTGCCAGTGCTGGCACAGTCTCATCTTCCCTGCCTGGTATCAGCCACACTAACTGAGCACATGTACTGAAAGGTGTCTCCAAGCCAAACTGCCTATGGGCTGTCCACAAGGACTAGTATAAAATGTTTTGCTACCTTGAATATTGAAGACTTTTTCTAAATGTTACTTTTTTCTTTCAGAAACGTGTTGTTAATGTATATCGCCTGATAACTAGGGGAACTTTGGAGGAGAAGATTATGGGTCTTCAGAAGTTCAAAATGAATATTGCAAATACAGTGATTAGCCAAGAAAATGCTAGCCTACAAAGCATGGGAACAGAACAGCTTCTTGATCTGTTCACTCTTGACAAGGTAAAGAACCATCTGAGGCAGGGGGAAACAAAAGAAAAAACACTAGAAATAGAAACTTCAGGGAAAAGCTTTACTTTGAGATGTGAAACTTAGATGAATACTTGGAGTGACAAACCGTAAGCAGCCCTGGGAAAAACAGAGGAAGGGATGTGAATTTTTTTCAAAATTAATCATCAGACTGAGAATTCTGTAGCAATGATATGTAAAGGGAAGCCAAGAATATGTGGTCATGACCAGTAAATATTCCTGAAAAGGTTCTTTTAAGAGTGAGTGTGTGTGGGGGGGTGCTGGGTTTCTTATTTGGTGTTTTGTTTTTTTGAAGGATGGAAAAACTGAAAAAGCAGATACCTCTACCTCTTCTGGGAAAGCATCAATGAAATCAGTACTCGAAAACCTTGGAGAACTATGGGATCAAGAACAGTATGACACTGAATACAGTCTTGAAAACTTTATGCATTCATTAAAGTAAACATCATAAATTCTTAATGCAACTGCTGCTAGTTCACGTATTTTTCTGCTGATATTCAGCAAACTTCAAAGCATAAATAGTGAACCTTTAGCTTAATGTGTAAATAGACTTAATTGAAAGAAGAATCTTCAAAAGACTGGCACTCAGGTGTCACCTGTTTCACTGGGGAGTTACTCTGTCTTAAACATTTGCACTGTATAAAAACTTTAAATGTAAACATTGTGAGGTGGCTCCAGTTTTACTTGTTCTGAACAGCTGCAAATTCTTACTGGGTAGAGAAATAAAACAAGACAGGTTTTTACATATGTTAACAAGTGTTATTTCTGTTTGAAACAAGTCCACCATTATTTCTTCCTGTATCTATAGAAGTTTTGTACAGATGTTTCAGTGAGTACTTCAGGTTGTCCAGTGTACATTTTTTTCTTTTAAACACAACTTGCTTTTAAGATGTATTAAAAAAATTTTTCAACTTAAATGTTCATTCAGATCATTTCAGGACTTGCATTACCGGAGGCAAAGCCTAGAAGCCTTGAAAATGTTGACTAATTAAATGGCACTAGGTAGGTGTACCCGCCTTTGTATAGAAGTACATTATGCTCTTCAGACTTTTGACATCATCTTGAGAGAACAGTTGACTTGAACTTTTTACCATAATGGGTTATACTAAATACAGGTAATGGCCTATTTGAGGCCATGTTTGCATCCTTTTAACAGGGGTGTACTTTTTAAATTTATCTATAAGGCTAAAATATAGCCATTTTGAGAGATGCATGTATTCAGTATGTTTCAATTCTATATATTTTTTGTAACTAAAAGAAATTAAATAGACAGACATTTTCCAGAAGTAGATTTTACACTGTCTAGAATTCTAAAATCTGTTAAAGTGACTGTTTACCAAACTAATGCATGATTTAAAACTTCTTAAAGGAATGAGGAGGATTTTTTTCGTTAGGAAAACATATACATAGAAATACCTACATTCAGTTTGAGGAAATTCAATAGTTGAAATCATGTAACAAGGGTAGTAAAGGACTTTAGAGCAGTGAGTGAGAATAATATGGCTGTATATTAAGCAGCTTTTTATAAAAGGGAGGCAGTAGTAAAAGTGTGTTCTAGAGGTGCATATGTACCAATATATGCACTTTTATAAATATTAAATTATAGATAACTTACAGTGGTTGTCTGAATACATAGAATATATGTATAAATATAAAATCTAAGGTTTGTAGCCTGCTGTGTGCTTAAGCATCAGAGCTTAAAAACCACCAGAGACCTCAACTATGTAAAATAAGATTGTTTTAAAACAAAAATATATATGAATCAAGACTGTTCTGCAGCATTGGAGATGAATTCATGTCACATTTCAGTAGTTATGAACTGCCATATTGTAACTAAATTAGCATTCCATGAAAATAAACAGAACTGGGAATATATAACTTGTATGTTGTGTATGTCCATGTCAGTTTTTCTGTGAAGAATGCTCTTATCTCCTGTAGCTCAGTAGGTAAAGAACTAGTGTTCTGGGGAATTACAGCTGGATTGCTAACACTTCATTACATCAACTGCATGTCCCCTGAACCCTTCATGTGTAGAGTATTTCTGTAGTACTTTGAACTGTAATAATCCAAGACAGAAGATGTACAATGGGGCTTGTAGAGAAACTGTGTGAATACTGGTTAATTTAAGGTAACTTAGTGCAGTAATCTAGTAATCGTGCTCAGAAATAAGAGCTCTATTTAAATATCTTACTTAGTAATAAAACAATATTTTTTTCCAGAGTTGTACTGGTTGCAATAATAGAAAAGCAGTATATCCTGCAATGCTCCTGTTGGAAAAGAAATATAAAGCTAAGGAGCAGTTTCATAGAACTGCTTTAAACTAGTTAGTTACTGCCCTAAGGTTGCTATGCAACTGTAATGCTCTTAGTGATGGCTTTCTTAGATATGACATCAAAAGGACTCCTGCACCTGGAAGGTGCAGGGAAGCAGGGATAACAGCATAATTTTAGATGAACATACACATCAAACACATAATTAGATGAACATACTGCTTTTAAGCATTCTGTGAATTAATGCTGTCAAAATGGAAATGAGCCAGGAACACAGCACTAAGTCTGTGCCTATGACACTTAAATAACCTCCTAGTCACACCTGAATGTACCTGTGCTTTCTAAGCAAGCAGATGGTTTACAGTGGTCTAGCTTGCAGTGCAGATATTTGCTGGGTGGTACCAGTCTGATTCTTTCACAGTGAAGATAAAGCAGGAGCTCAGTTTCCCTCAGTGCACTGACCCTGCTCAGGGAGTGCTCAAGCACAACCTCAGCGCCAGGTTCTCAGCGTTGTGTGTTGCTCTGTAGTTCTTTTCCTAGTGCAGTATAGTATCTGCTAATGAAAACACAGCCAAAACCTCAAATCAACAATGATGTTGCAGCCCCCAAAGACTCCAGTGCACAGAATGGACAAAGTCTGGCAAAGGGAGGCAGCTGTCACTGAAGTTCCTTTCAAAGCTATTTCTTTTCTAGTGGCATCAGAAGACCACTTGCAGTCACCACATCTGGGCCAGAGCCAAAGTTTGCTTATTTATAAAAACTGAGCACCACTCTCTATCAGCCACATTTTAGGCAGGAGGAGAGAGGTGTTCTGAAATAACTGTATGGAGGATGGTGCTTTTCAGTGTAACTTTATTCTGTAGCTTGAAAATAAATGGAAAACCTTCTTCCATGAAGTCTGTGTACAGTTGCTGTCTGAAATGGCTGTCATCCTTTTAAACAGAATTCAGTGTGACAAGTCTGCCTTTTTCCAGGCATATTACCTTTATAGGTCACCTCAGCAAAAAGCTACTTACTTTTTACTATAATTCTATATACTCATCTTGTTCTCTTGCAAATTGAAGAAATATTTCCTTTGAGCACAGCTCCTGAAGGAACTTTCTTATATGAATCTCAAAAAATCTCCATTTGAAACAGTTCATAGAGTTTTGGTTTCTGAAAGCAACAGTAGAGATGTTATACAAGCAGTGGCTTAGGAAAAACAAGGTAGCATATGATGCTTATCATGCTAAGCTCTTGTCTTCATCAAGATCTCCTCCAGGTCAATTAAACCCAAGCTGGAACTATTTACTGCATTGCAAAGTTCTTCCCACACCAAAGCTTTCTTCAGGAGGTTCGTATCATTTCCCTGGGATGTGTTCTAAGTGCTTTATGCTGTTGTGGGAAGCATCTTTCTTGACCCTTTGTATGCACAGTGCTGTGTGATACTTTGGTGATTTCATCTTCTAGCTCTCAAAGAAAGGCTATGCTAGTTAAGATAAAAGCCATACTGAGTTAAGTAGAATCAAGCTTTGGGCTAATGCTAAATTCTCAACATAAAGGATAACACAGACATTTCTTTCCTTCCCACTGTTCCACAGATTACTTACCTTTATAGGAAGGTCTCAATTCAAGCATAAATGGGACAACTTTAAGAAATGGTGGAAAACTCAGAGTAAAATACTTTTACACATATAAGATTTTATTAACTTGGACAAAAATGGCAAATAATGCAGCATTAAATAGAGCTAGGCTAAATATAGTTTTGGCAGAGGAAGAGATTTCAAGCCTTTAAATACCACAGCAATAACTGGCTTGGCAGCAGTTATAAGTTGCTCTCTAATCAAAAGCTTGGAAGCTCCAGGCTTTTTCTTTAGTCTAAGCCAAGCATGGAGCTAGTTTATAGTAAAAATTAATTCAGCTTTTAAATCATGTTTAAGTAAGTTACTTCAAGGGCAGCTTGCTGAGTATAGGCAAGGTTGTAGAGATGATTCATCTGCATTCTTCAAAGATTCCCTAATAAGAGACTTGACCTTTGGATTGGAGTCAGAAAACGTATCTGTTGGCTCTTACATTGTAGTGACTTCACTAGTTCTTTCATACCTCCAGATCTACAGTAGGGAGAATATCTGTTCAGTTATGCAGTTTACTGTTAAGGCAGACTAGCTGTTCAGGGATCAGGCCTCGGTTGATACTTTGGCAGCCAAAATCAGAGGCAAACCTGGCCAAAGTAGGAGATTCTGCCCAACAAAGGAGATTTCCATTGGTGCAAGGCTGTGATGAAGCCATCTCCCGCAGGCTGGTGACAGCACTCAGCAGGGATTTGGAGCCTGCCCTAGCTGGGGGATCTGTTTCTTCCTTGCACAGTTTGCGTGTATAGGAAGAGCTTTTTGTTGCCAGTAAGGAAGGGAATCTGGGGGTGAAGGTGTTCAACAGGGGAGCACATTTCCAGAAGCAAGGCTGTGGCCGACTCCTATGTATCTGCTTTTTTTGGGTCAACAGTTATATATACTACATTGATAGTAGGTCTCATTTATATATATATTTAAAATTCCCTCCCTCAATAGCATCATGAAATGAGGAAGCATCTTCCTTTCGGTACTGCTCTCCCTTTTCTTTATTATTTAGAATTTGATAAGCACTTGATTACCTCTTAACTCTTTAAGACTAACAACTGTAAGTGCTCAAAACAAAATCTTAAGAATAGCTTTCTGTGATTTCTTTCTTCAATAAACTTCTATCTTCAAAAATAAAAAAAAAATGCTACTCACATCAGCTGTATTAACTGACTGAAATACTAAGATCAGTTCTTCAAGTTTGGACCCAACAGTCCTCACAGTTCGGTACAGAGAGGAAATTACGAGCTGCATCTGCCCTGGCTTCTCTCTGGATCAGAGAAACGTGCCTCGATGATGCAAGTGTTTCAGCAACCAGAAAGTATTAGTCCTAGCTGTATACCAAAAGCTTATGCGTCGTGGTCTCTGATGAAGTTCATAAACAACTAGAACCTTGAAACGTCTCTTTTCCTTTTTTCTTCACATTGCTCACATGAAGAACACACAGCAAAGCGTTTAATCAGGAATTCACTTTCTACAGAAATACAAAAGCGTTTAAGATGGATAAGTGAAAATAAACCTCAGCACCCCAACAAGAAAGACATAGTTACACGGGCAAAGATACATAGACCATCCTAGCAAGACTAAATAGAATGTGTTCACCGTTCAGAAAATAGTGCTTGCTACTGAGACAGGTTCTGATTTGCTCTGAAACAGTTTCTCCAGGGGATAGAGATGATCTTGTCACTAAAAGTATACCTCATAATAATCCATGCTACCCATTGTAACAAAAAAAATAATTGTCATCTGTGAAAATTTAGCTACTTACTCTAACAAGGAGGCTAAGACTTGTGGCTTCAACTACATGAGGCCGCATGATATGAGGAAACTCAAACATGGATTTACAAACTTTGCTACATTATCTTTCCTTTCTTCCCACACACTAGGAAAATCACACACGCAAATCACAGCAACTTGAGAAACAGACCTAATCTCAAAAAAGAGAATATTATTCTCTCTACTCTAGAATATCAGAGACCCTAGTAGTTTTGGTCACTTTGTACCACAGAAATTCTCATTTACCTTCTTGTATTCTCTCTCCTGTGGGACTTTTTAGGCTACTTTGCAGAAATCCAGTACCAGCTCTCTAAGTGTAATCTTACAAGCCATGCAATAGTATAGACAGTGGAAAATACCCAGTTCTCTCACCCCAAATACATGTAGCTCGCTATCGATCATGAGCTGTAAGTCAAGCAAAGATTGAGTGCTTGTGCTATTCAACAGACCATTAGTGGGCCATTTTCTTAGTGCTATGTCATTTGGATAGATCACAAGGCTAAATGCTGGGTCTCTGTCATTAATTTAGCAAGTAACCAACACACATGCACTTATACAAGTAAAGTAAAATTCAGATCAAAGTTTGCTGAGGGCTAAGAAGAGAATATTCCTGCATACTACAGGAATCCCACACACTACTTACCACTCCATTTCCCTTTCTAAACAAGGAAATACACACAGAGAGTAGCAACTTGAAGGCCACAGATTCAGACACGTGCCTGAAAACCGTAGGAAGAGGAAGGCAGGGTCTGCCAGGAGGAGAGGGGCAGCGCAGTGTGCCGGTGCTGCCAAGGGGCTGTCCCGGCAGCCCCGCAGGCTGAACTAATCCGAGCTATGGGAACACGCTGGCCACGTCAGCAAGGCGCTCCGCTTCCCGGGGCCTGGGCAGGGGCGATGCTGCACTCTTTATGCCAACTCCACGCTGCCGAGGTTTCCCATAGGTCAGAGTAATTACATTTCATAGCTTACACAGGCTGCCTCTGCAGATACTCCATGGAGAAAACAGGTCTACTTATCAGTACACCAGCAGAAAGTAAATTGACCGTTTAGCTATGGTACTTTTTTTTTTTTTTTTTGCTAAGGATTCTGTGTGCTATTTCTCTTTGAATAAATATTTTCCTCTTCAGATGCACATTTCTGTATTCTGCCCCCATTTGGGATTACTCACACTGCATTTAGGGCAATTTTGTTATCACAGCTTGGTATCCTACAAATAAGGAATTCAAACTGAAATCTGTAACTTTAAGCCGTAGGAAGAGTTAATGTGTTTGTTCAAATGCAAGTATTTTCACAAGCTAGCAAATGGAGCTAAAAAAAAAAACAGTTGAATTGTGTATGATCTCTCTGCCAGAGCAGAAGACCATTAAAAAGAGTCCATCTCTCCCCAGATTTGGACCTATTTCAGTGAGAAGGAGCAAATGGGCACTCTGCTACCAAAAGAAGCGTGACTTTTGGAAGAGGCCAACCTCTATCCCTCCCCATGGCCGATGTCTGCACTTACCCCAAATTAGGAAACAGCTTCTGGGATACTTGGTGCCTCCGTGCCCAACTGTCATCACTCACCAAGGAGAGCAAGGCAAGCTGGTCAACCAAGCTGAAACACCCAAGCGCTAATTCCTGGCCATTTTGGAGCTCTGGGTGCCTGCATAAACACAGGACAAGTCCTTAAATGTGCATGAAGTTACAATGGAAACGTGTTTGTAGGAAAACGCACAGCGCAGCCCAACCAAACCAGCCGTCCATCCCTGCCCACCGGCGCGTGCCTGTGCTTAGGGTTAACCCAGTTTTCGCCCACGCCGGTGTCACATCAGTGCAGGTATCAGCTCCCCGGTGACAAGGTGGCCGACCTCAGCGCTGAGGCCGCTTCCTGTGCTGCCCTGATCAGCACAGCTGCGTGGTGCGATCGACAGTGCAGGCTCCTTGCGGTCGCTTGCTCAGCGGTCATTAATTATTGCTCATAAAACGCAGACCAAGGTGTTCCCACCGTTGCATCACTCTTTGGCTGTGCTTATTCTCATTTACCACCTGAAAAGCAGCACTAGGAACAAGGCCGTTGGGATATATGACATGGGCTTCGCAGGGGGACCCTTTCCCTGGCTTGGCCAGGGGGTTTTCCCGGCTCCAGAAGATCCCACCACGCAGCGACGCGTGTGGCCATGGCTCCTGAGGCCACCCCGGTGCCTCTGGGAAAGAGCCAAGTCCCAAGGCCAGCCATGGCAGCAAGGGGGCCGGGGCTGCCTGCCCTCATCCTCAATAGCACAAAATCAGTCCAATAAAATAGAGCAAAGCCCTGCTGTGACGCGCACTTGGGAAACTGCGCACGCTGAAGCCGGGCTCAGCCTGTGGATCCTTCTAGAAGGCGGCGGTGCTGCTCCTGCCCGTGTCAGCGAGGGGACGGTTGGAGGCCATAGGTTTCTTCCTATGCATTCTTCTCCAACCATAAGAAGACCAAGAAGGTTTCTTCCAGCCACAGGAAACACGCGGCCATCCCCAACCCCAGCTGTGGCAACGCTGCTTCGGGGCTTGCAAAAGTTGCAGAGAACGAGGAGAGGCCCCCGGAGAGCATGGCGCCATTGCCGCCCCTGGTCGCCCTGAGGCACGGGGACCCTTTGGGCAGCTGCTGGCTCTGCCAAGCGTCCCCTCTGGTCCCACGGCAGCTGCCCGCGATGGCGGTGGGTGCCGCCAGAGTGACTGTAGGGGGCACAGTTATTTTAACATCCATTTTGTGCTGTTCATTCCTTGAAAAGCAGGGCTCAGGCTGGGTTTGAGGCCGAGTTGTGAGCTTACAGCCGCCATTCGCGTGCGTTTACCTGCTCGAGGCTTGTGCCAGCGTCGGGGTGCCCAGGGGCTCCCGCTGCCTCCCTCGGTCCGCACCGGCACGTCGCGCAGCGAGACGCGCGGCCACGGCGGAGCTGCATCCAGGCACTAAATGGCTTTGTCAATTATCGGGTGTCTTGATCAGCTTTGCTTTGGCATTTAATCAGCTACAAAAGCTATTTATTGCCTCATAAACTCCTCTGCAGCAAACATTATCCTTTAATTAATCCCTGAAAATTATTAGGGGTGTGTGTGTGCGGTGTAACCTGTTTTTAGCACCGTACAATCAGGCTTAGGAGAGTTTGTTGCTGTTTTCCCTTTCGTTTTGTTTTTAGGCAGTTGTGAGCCGGCCCAGTGGGAGGGCTTGTCAGGACAGGCGGCAGCTCGGTGCAGGTCACCAACACCAGCAAGACGGCTGAGCCGTGAGGAGCTCTCGCACCCGGGACGCTTGGGAGATGCGCAGAAGTTGAACAGTAATTGAACTCGCGTTAAAATGGGGGAGATGGTCTGAATAGTAAGTGGCTTCAGGACTAAAGGATGTCACAGACTGGTTAAAAGATTGGAGACAGCTGCTAATTAGGAGCATTTGAAGCCAAGGACATAAGAACAAAAGATCTCCCACATAGCAAAAGGATTCAGGTGTGTAGCTCTGTGTGTCATAACTTTGGTTTTTTAGTCATTGAACAAGTTCAAAGCACCTGAAAACCATCAAGATCTGTCTATAAATACAACATTCACTACTGTAATTTTTATAGCAAGGATTCAAGTTGTTTGTATAATTTATAACATGGACACCAAGTTTTGTTATTCCCAAATATGTCAACTTCTTCCTCCCATAGAATCAGAAGTTGATTTTAAAATAGCACAGTTCACAAAATAACAGAGAACAGGCATCACATTCTCCAAAAAAAAATTGTCAGTGTAAGAACTAGAAAAGTACCAGGAAATTGAAGGATCTTGTGTAAACTTTATGGTTTTAGCAGAGAGATTTACTGTGGAAAAAAAAAAGCAGAAGCAACCACCGAGATATGGGAAAGGTGGCAGTGCTGAATCCTGCCTCACGGCTTCCTGGGTCGCTGAGTAAAATTCTTGTGGAAACTGCAGCCATTGCTTAATTGGGAATGTGATATCTAGAAATAAGGTATTCTCGTGTATTTAGCCAAGTTAGTTGCTGAGCAGAAAAAAGCTGTCCGTACTATATAATTGGTCATTTCTCTGCAGATCTCTACCAAACATTTCATCAACTATGAAACATATTTTAGGAAGTACTTACTGAAGCAGAGATTGTGTGTACGGTAGTATAGATTTGAGAGAGCACATGAAGTATGGGGACAGAGATTGCTTTAGAGTTGGTGCAACACATTTTCCCCTCAGCAAGTGAAGGTTCAAAAGCAAATTCTGAAAGAAAAAAACAAATATCTCTTGTGCTTTGGAAAAGGGAAAAGAAAAGTGAAAAGAGATGTTGCCTCCCATGGCTTTTACAGCTTCTTATTTTAGTCATTGCTGGAGAAAAATCAACCTTGCTCTAATGACACAGCTGCTAGGGAATTTACATCTCCTGTGGCAGGTGTTAATCATGGTGAGACTAAAGAGCGGTTCCACTTCAGTGACTCTTTCTGTGTGTTAGTAGGTGGCAGCACAGTCAGGGCTAAAATTGTAAGAGATTATGTTTTCAGAGATGTATTGAAAACCCCAACCTGGTAATTAAGCTTTCTAAAGTAGTCCGTATATGCTGTGTTACTGCTGGAGGTGTTCTGCGTTGCCTAAACAATGTGTTCATGCAGTCTGAGTTTCTGAAACATAGCTAGGGAAAAAATGAGGTAGGTGGATTCTGTTCAAATAAAACTTGAAAAGCTAGAAAGTTTAAGTTTTATGTCCCAGGAGGAGGTGAACTATTGTAGCTTTATGCAGTCACAGGTGGTAAAATCACGGCTTTTTGCATTGAGAGGCCATAGAGGGTCCACTATTGATCCGTGGTTCAGAAAAAGCAGGTCTGTACACAGTAACTACAGCAGCAGTGCAGCTGGCTTGTTTGGTCCCAGGAACCAGTACACAAGCAGTTTTATCCTACAGTACTGTAGCACCTTGGTGTATGCAGTCCAGGACTCATTTAAAATAAAATAAAATAGAGATTTCTAATGGGACTTTAGGGATCATCAGGATTTTAAAAGGTGGTTGGTGCCAAGTTGTTCAGTGCTAATTCAAGATCTAGATAGGTCAAGTGTGATAGTAGAAGCACACAGTCAGGAATGGCCATGTTTACCACTCACAAACCTTGATCCTGTTGTTTGATAAGAGGTAAGGACAGAGATCTAAGTGTATGAGCTAGTCCCAATTAGGAAATAGTTGGAAAGGTTCCTTGCCAAGAACTGCTCTGATTTCAGTATTTTCTATAGTTGCTTCATTTCTGCTTTCTTATGCGCCTGTAGCTCTTTATGCACAGTTCAGTATCTTTGCCTCACTGAAACCAAAGCTGGATGCAGAAATCGGTTGCTTCTCCTCCTGTGGGGAGGATAGGAACATCTGGTAGACGTGGGAGCTGAAAAAGATGCTGTCTTTCTTTCAGAGCACGTCTGGGGAGCCAGGGGGAAATGGCAGTGCTGGTCCCTCTGCTTTTTCCCCCCAAGGGAGCTTGCTCAGGAGTCCCAGTGCAAGGGCGAGCGGGCTCTCTCCTGTGTACCCAGCAGCTTGCGCCTGGGTCTGTGCAGGGCTGCCCTCCATCCTGACACTGCCACGGGGCAGAGCACCACAATGAGCCACAGGGCACAGGAAAGTGAGCGCGGGAGCGTGCAGGGGTCTTGGGTACCTGCACTAGTTGAGCATTTGACATGCTTCTCTATATGAGACACTGTAATTTTGTCTCCTCCTCAAGGACACTTCATGCAGTTCGAAGCAAAACCTTCACTGGCTAAAATAATAATAATTAAAAAATCCTGTTAATGTAAGTGATGAATTGCTTACCTACAGTTCTTTAGAAATCTCTCTTGACTGTCCAATGCATACAGAATCAAGGCAAACAGAAAGGAGGTTGTTTTCCCCAAATTACATCACTTTAGTTTCCGTTTAGCTTCTTTTCAGTATAAATGTGAAATATTGTTTCAGAAGGATGCTGGCATCCTGCCCAGTGGACTGAATAAACGATAATGCAGCCATTTGGTCTGCAGTGAGGACGCTAGCCTGGTTAGCTCTTCTTGTCAGAATAAAGCAGACTAAAAAAGGTCAGTACATGTGTCAGAGTCCGATCCTCTAGCATGCCATGTATCCAGTGCACTAAGAACATTTTGTTATCATTTCTTAAATAGAGAACAGTATGAAGAACAGGAATAGTCCAGCTGTGACCTCACCATATTGAGCCTAGAACTTGGCAAGATGAAGAGAAGCTGACAGCTACTTGACAAGTTTTCTTCATCCTAGGACCCAGGCTTGCTCCACCATGCAACCTGTTCTGAACAGAAACTGAAGGTAAAGTGTCTTTGTGAGTAGTACCAGTGTTGGGGGCTGTCTCCTAGAGGTCTAACAGCAGTGTGACAGTCAGACAAAGGGCATAGTTTTATTCATACTTTATTTGGTACAAACAATGCATTTTAACTTGTCTTTTAGAAATCAAGCCAGAGTTGTGACAACTGTGAGCTTGGATGCCTGAATTGTGCCTAGTATCTGAGCTCACCTTCCCCTAGTTCTGCATGTCTGGTTTGCAGAACAAGAGGGGCTTGTAGTGTTAACATATATACACTGAGTAGATTTTAACTAATTTGGTCCCAGCTGAAAATCAATATTTACCTAATGGGATATTTCTGAGAAGAAGCTTTTTGTGTTGTACAAATTTGAAGGTTTGTTTGAATATTGTGACAGCCTTTATTGAGCATTATTGCTGTGTCTTTGAAGCATGGGCCTAGTAAAATTTAGTTCTGGGAATAGGGAGTTGGTTAAAAGAAGAAACAAGCATAACAGGGATAAACCCAAGCCAGTCCTACCAAACTGAAACTTTGAAACTCAGTTCTTCACACGGTGGAAAGAAATAGCAATAAAAGCTTCATAAGTCCTTGTAGTTGTCAAGTGTTAAAATTAATAGGCACCAACAAATGTTTTCTATAGAGGAGAAAAGGCAGTGACAGATTTTTCTGGTTTTGTTTGTTTGTTTTTGTTTTGTTTTGTTTTGTTTTGAAAAAGAGGCTGAGTTTATGGATAACAGAGATGCAAGTGACAGCCAATGAATTCCAGGCTTCCTGTATGATGTTAGGCAAGTCACTTTTTATTTTTGGTCCTTCTGTTCCTCTTACACGCTCTGTTTCTTTTGCTTACTTAGACTGAAAGCACTTAAGCACAGAGTTTGTTTCTTATATAATACCAGGCCCAGTAAAGCTCTGCTTTAGGTGGAGACTTGTAGCTAGCGAAAAAACGTAAATAATTTCAAAGACAATTAGCAGCTCGGGCTTTGAATGGAAGGTCATAGTCTGGGCTGGGAAGGAGGAATTTTTACTGTTCTTTCCAACAACTGATGAATGTTGATTTAGAAAGGAGACTGGAAATTTTTACAAATTTTGTAAATGTTCAAAATACTTGCACAGTTGTAGCAGGGTTTGAAGTAGCTAGATGGTGAGCAGTTAGATTGCATTTGGCTGAAACTCAAAATAGCTTTGCTGTTACCTCCATGCTTCAGCTCCCAAAGCACGGGAGGATACCCAGGAAAGGCCCCTCTTCCCCCACCGCCTCATGCTGAGTGATGATTACTTAGAGAATTTACCTGTCAAGTGTCTTGAGGAAGAGGAGGTGAAAATGCTTGGGCTGTTAAAAAAAAACCAACAAAGTAGGCAGTACTTTGAAAAACCATATAAATATTCTGCTTCCTCCTTTGTTTTAGCTTTTATTATTTTTACCACAGTAGAACTTAAAAGCCCTGGTCAGCATAGAGAGGAGCAAGGCAACACACAAACCCTGCACAAAAAGACTCTTCTTCCCCCCAAAAGCAGCTGGTCTCAGGGCACAGTGAAAGTGACTGTTCAAGTCAGTCAGTTAAGAGGTGCCTGGTCCAATTACTTCTTATAGCCTATAACTTTATAACTCTCTTCATAAATTCCTGTCACCTCAGTTCTGCCATCTGATCTGCTCTTTTAAATCTATTTTTAGAGTCAAACTGCAATCTGTAGTAGTAAGATGAAGAGCTGGGCTGACAGACCTGAGGTGGGTGTAACTCTCAGAAGGGTAGGATTAAATATGAGGGCAGCAGAAACCTCATAGCCAGGACCAGCAGCAACCAGAGCCACAAAGCAGAAGATGCATCAGTTGGACATGCACTGATAAGTCAGCCCTGATCTCATGGGCCTGGAGGTTGGAAGGTTCTTTATCATTCACATAAATGCCAAACTGTGATGCAGAGCACCTGTAAAGATAGTCACTGGTAATTTCCACTACAGGAAACATGAGCAAAATGGATTTAATTTACAGTGTGACTGATATAGTCATAGAATGGCTCATTTAAGTAGAGCACATACAGTTTGTTTCACCCCACTTCTGAATGCAAAGAGCTTTTAACACAGACAGCGTCTCTAGTTCATCTGCAGGTGGACCTCTGAAGTTGTAGTGTGTATCTTTACACTCAGAGGTTTGTGGCTGCAAAAATATCTGCTGTAATCACTATGCTAAACATTTATATCATGGGAGTGGCCCAGATTTAGATAGTCTGTTTGTACCATCATAGTTTACAGTTGTAATTAACCTTCATTAACAGGCATTCCTAGTAATTGAAATTATTTGAGAAGTAAGGTTTTTACCAGGTCATTAGAGCTACTTATTTTCAAGGTTTATTCACTATTCGCTTGCCTACAGTGTATATAGGTGCATCTCTATTGAGTTGTTCGGAATGTGGTGCCAGCTGGAGAAGTTGGAACCTGCAAGCTGGTCAAGGACAGCTCATTCTTGGCAGTGTCACTTCACTGGAGCTGGCCAACAGGATGTGCTCTAGACAGCAGTACATCTGAGATCCTGCCCTTCTTTAGCACATGGGAATGCCACTTGGAATTTGCACTTCTGCGTCCTTGTAGTCATCTATATTTTCTTTCTTTCTTTCTTTCTTTCTTTCTTTCTTTCTTTCTTTCTTTCTTTCTTTCTTTCTTTCTTTCTTTCTTT
>JAWLRI010000060.1:2700906-2743231 GCA_034781795.1 Crypturellus tataupa | reverse complement strand
CTTCTTTCCTGTGCGGGTGACAGAGCCCTGGCACAGGCTGCCCAGAGAGGTTGTGGAGTCTCCTTCTCTGGAGATCTTCAGACTCCGCCTGTGCCACATGCTCTGGGTGTCCCTGCTGGAGCAGGGGGGTTGGACTAGATGATCTCTAGAGGCCCCTTCCAACTTCAACCATTCTGTGATTCTGTGATTTATTCAGTGCTAGTTGGAGTACATTATTTCTGCTCAGGTATCAGTAATTAGTATTTGAATGAAGCGACATGAGAGCCTGAATATAGAGGTTATACTAGATAATAGATAAATCCACTCGACTGAGAAGAGGAAATAAATGAGTTAAGGTCACACAGCTTAGCCTCCCAGCGCATACTCCATGTCCCTGAGTCCTAACTCCTAACACCAGCACAGTGAATATGGTGCAGAGATACCCAAGCTAGCTCAAGGAGTAGAGACAAACTAGGTGCTTTAGCATGAAGTTCTACACGGGCAAATTCAGCTGCCTCTTGTGGTGAATTCTCACGCACATAGTGGCATGATTTTGACCGTGGCATTAGCTTGTCTGATACGGTGTGAGGCAGGGGGTGTCTCACTGCTTCCTGCTGGAGTTGCTGACATGAATCAATTTGAGATGCACTAGTGTGAAAGCAAGAAATGAGGGCAAAGAACTGATTTCCTAATGGGAAGGTTTGGACACTCACTAGGGCTGGAGGGATTCTTGCTTCTGGTTTCTACCCTAATGCTATTCCTGAACTCTTCGCTAGTTGCTTGTGTTATAATGTGTATCAGATACTCCTACCTACTCTGCCAGAGTGACTGAGATTGTTCTAGGTATAATGTTAATAATTAAAATGAAAGCCAAATGGACTGCTCAGCCTCTCCCCTCCCCTTTGCTAGTGCTTGCTCACCAGTCTTCAGATGCAAAGGGCTACGTTCATGTGACTAGAAAGTAGTGGCTTAGGTGGTTCCTAACCTGGAGCATGTTTAGCTAGACTGTATCATAAGAAGGTAACCAAAGTAAGACTAATGTTGGAATAAAGCTAGAGTAGATGGGAGTTGGTGAAAGTTTAGACATTCAAGGAACATGTAGATGAGGCACTTTCAGGTACATGGTTTAGCAGCCGTGGTGGTGATGAGTTTAGAGTTGGACGTGATGATCTTGACAGTCTTTTGCAGCTGTATTGATTCCATGATCCTGTCATTTCTCATGTGAAATTGTGCCCAACTGAAGTCTGAGCCATCCGTCTTTGAGTTATTGGGGACAATATTCTACCTTTTAATCTTTTAAGCCTTCTTTTAGCCTTTGCTATGACTGCTATTTTGATCAGTAAATGATTTGCTATCCCTGTGTTCAGTGAATAAGGAGGTGGTTATTGATCGTTGACTTTTTGGCTGGCTACTGTCGAAAGGAATTTGCATTTTGTAACGAGCAGAGAAAGTTCTTCTGGGCTAAGGTGCTTCTGCTTATGTCCATTCATGCTTGGTATTTCCTTTCTGTCATTGTAAAACTTAAAAAAAAAAAAAAGGTGGATGGGAAGCGGTTTACTGGCTTTTATACCTCCTTCCAAGGTTGTTAAGCGTACTGTTTGTCATGCTACATACATTAAATTTCATTAACTTGAAAAGACTGTGAAAATAGCAGTTTCTTTTAATGTGACTGCCATGAAGACATTCAACTCATATTCCCATGAACAACTTTTTTTCCCTTACATTTTATGTTTATTTCTTTGATTTATGTCTTGGAAAGGTGTGGCTTCACTAGTCCTGGTAAGAAGTAACTACCAGCTCATTCAAGGCTATTGAGAACACTGGAAATAGTGTTTTTGCCTGCTTGTTGGGTGGTTTTTTTTTACAGCTTGGGCAGTCCTTATGTTTGGCCTTTACAAAATCCTGCTGAGCTTTGAGGAGGATAAAAATGTTCCTACAAACTGAGAGAATTCATTTGAACAGCCCTGGTACATGCTACTGTGTTTTGAATGCGTTAGGTTTGAATGGTGTAAGAGTTTTACAGGGAGGTAGTAATATTTGCATTAAAAAGTTACACCTGTTTACTCAAAACCACATTCTCCTGTGATCACCAGGAGGGAACACTTAGTTCTTCCTGGGTAGTTGTGTTTTGCTTTTGTATTTAAATTATGAGGAAAGCAAACTAGGGTATGCATGGTCCAAGCTCCAGCCTGTCCGCGGGTCTGTGCAAGCGTGACGTGTTGCTTGGGCTCGGCCACAAACTGGCTGCTGATTTAGCCTGAACAACGTTTATTGCCCAAGCTGCAGCTGTTACGGGGGGTTTAGTCCAGATTAAAGAGAGGCCTGGGCTAAACCGCTCTTGTGTCCGGGCGGCTCAGAGCGCACAGCTGATGCGGGACTGTTGCAGTGGGAACCGTTGTCGGAGAGCTGTGGTAATTTGCTGCCTGTGTCAGACAGGCTCACGGCTGAGCGCTGCGTGGCCTGCTGGCATCCCGGGAAAGGCCCTGTTGCTCCCGGCAGAGGAGCCCTGGCCCAGGGCTGCACTGTGGAGCAGCGCGGCGGGCACCAGGCCCCGCGCGAGGCTGGACACCCCCCGTTCTGCTTCGCCCTTTCCCTCTCCAAAGGGCACTTAATCCCTGCTGCCATCCTAGGCAGCTCCCGTGTAAGTAAACGCACACAGAGAGCTCAGGCTGGGACGTTTCGTGCTGGCAGCTCCAGCAGGGTTGGGGAGTTGTTTTTAGGCAGCGGCTGGAAGCGAGCAGGGCCAGCGCACGCCATTCCCGAGCTCTTCCCTTGCCTCTGCCAGGGGGAGCTTGGCTTTCCAGGGAAGCATTCTGCGGTGTTGCAAACAGCTATTTCCCTGTGCTTTACCATCTCCTCATCCTAAAATAGAAACCATTAGAACCGGGTGGTGGGGCTTTTTACTGCTAGTCCAGTCTGCAGCCTGCAGTCATTGTAAAATTGCCAGCGCAAAAAGTGCAGTATAAATTAGCCAGCAACTGTTGTTGAATATAAAATAATTCAAGGTCTCTTTTATTTCCCAAAGCACTTGCTCTGGTGTCCAGTGGCAAAGCTCTGAAATGCTTTCATAGTAGCTATGTTGGTATTTACCTTCAGCTTACATGTAGGAAGCAAACTGAGGGTGACCTTTCCTCTTCAAAGACAGTATGAGGGGACTGTACAGTTACATTGTAAGATAACTGGAAAAGATGGTTTCTGTGCATGTGCATGTGCATGTGTATGTGTATGTGTATGTTTGCTTAGCCTTAGCTAGTGCAAACAGCTTTCCTGGACAGGATTTTTTTTTTTTTTTTGTGGCTAGGTTACACTCCCCTAATGCATATCCCAAGATTTCCTTAGCATGTGCAAAGGATGACAAATATCAGTACTTCATACAACTATATTTAATAAGTTATTACAGAAAAAAATAAAGTCCAAACTACAAAGTTTAAGCAGTTGTAAGCAATAGCAGCATTGAGCTCCATGTTTAGTCACAGTACTGCAGTTCCATACAAGCATTAGTCCAAGCCAAAAAGGAAGAAGCTTTGTTAGAATTACTAGCAAAAACAATCTAAGAGAACATGTAATAAAAGATACAGTACATTTAAAATTAGTTGAAAAACAAGTACAGAGATCTTAGCTGTGAATGCTCTAAAAGTTATGTCCATTATTTTGACAGTAAAATTACAAATATCTAGTACTTTATACCCCAACAGAACTTCATCCAAAAAAAAAAAAGCCGAAATTACTTCTTATTAGCACCCTGGTGTTCTACATACTGCTGAACCTTTTCTCATGTAAATTTGAGTGTGCCAGAATTATGTGACCAATGTAATTTTCTGATCAGCTACCCATTTGGGGTATAGAGTAGTCACTAACATGAATATAAAATACTCTGTGGTATGATAGAACACTATAGCAGCAAAGAGTAAGAAGAGAGTTTGGTTTAGAAACAAAAGAAAAGGAAAAGAAAAGGAGGTTAGCTGACATCATACAAACCAGCATAAAAAGCAACTACATACAAGCCAGATTAAACAAAAGAGACATTTCTACAAATCTGTGACTAATCTTTCACTCATACCTTGCAAGTAGAGATGTCACAATACTGAAATATTAACATGGGAGCTTTTCCCAGTTAGGCGCCATTTTCTTTTTTTTTTCTTTTTTTTTTTTCCCCTTTTTTTGTAACTACTCTAACAGATAGTGAAATCAGCAAAGTTATTTGCTAACTGCATATTTGCAATACAATTTGTTTTAGCCCATGCCTTGCTAGCAGGCTATAAAATACAAGCATGTAGGCAGAAATATAAGCATAAACTTTGTACCACTTAGCAGGAATTTTGTATTCCCTCTTCATTCCTTAATCTCCTTTGTTTGCAATTTGTGTACATTCCAACCAGTAGTACCTAATTTGAGTCTAAATTTTACTTCACTATTTGATCTAGTCTATACATTACTTACAGAACTGAACACACAGAGGATACACAATAGGCCAACTCTGGACACATTTCTTTCTACAAGTTATAGACGAGCCACCCTACCGCTCTAGCGCACGTTAGTCTAAAAGGTCATCCATAACTTGCAGAAATACCTTTTATCTAGAGAAAGTCATTGTATGCCCTGCTTACGCAACACCAGTTTTAGTGTGGATGGGTTTTGGGGCCAGAGCAGGGCCCTGGTGGCAGGAAGGGGGGAACAGCGTCCGTGGAGGTGGAGTGAGAGGTGGCCAATACCAGCAGCGACGGTGCCGGCAGAAAAGGAAAAAATAAAAACAAAAAAAGAACAAAGCCGCAAGAGAGGCAGAGAAGAACGGAGAAAGACCAAGAAGCGGAAGGCATGGTCAGGCGGCGGCAGCAGGTTACTGCGCGGCCGCCGCGGCGCGGGCCAACGTCGCTGCTGCAACGAGCGAGCGGGCGGCCGCCGCGCTCCCTCGGTAAAGGGGGTGCGGGAGCTGCAGCTGCGCCGGGCGCCCCGGGGACGTGTGCGGGAAGGGGTCGGCTCAGTCACAGAAATAACACGGTGGCAAAATACAATGAGACTCTGTATTTTAGGAGGTTCGACCTAGGACTACTGAAAAGAGAGTTTAAAAGTTCATGACAAGAAAAAGCAATGGAGCATCATGCTGAATGGGCAGGGTCGCAAACCCCTTGTTTCAATAGATTTAGTTCATTATAAAGGCAATAGTTTTAATCAACACTGGTGGTGCATAAATCTAGACAGCGAACTGGTACTGTGACATCCCTATTATCTCCCTAAATCATTTTGATAAAGGAAAAGGCTTTTCAAAATATCACATTTTTTCTGCTTCATTCTGTCATTTTATTGCCCAATTCTTTGTTACAATTTTCCAATCACTTTACATAACCAACCATTTTTATCATTGCCACACTATTGTAAACCACATCAGCAAGTTAATACATAAAGCTTTGCATTTCAAAAAACTAGACACTTTAGTAACAATATTACAAAGATTTTAGCTTCAAAAATAACTGAAAATGAAAAAAATAAACTTTTAAAGAATTAGCATCATAAAATTAATTTATTCCAAGTAAAAATACAAAATAATATTAATGACATTGACCAGATATGAAAGTCTCTCCCAGAAACAACTATATTAATGGTTGAGAAAGCACTCCTTAAAGAAAATACGAAATAAAAATGAAAAATATGTAAATATGTTTAATTTTTTTCTTAGCAAAAAATCTTTCTAAAAATAACAATGAAAATTTGTCTCAGTACAAAGGCTACATTACTATTGAAAAAATACCAGCATGAAGAAAAGGTACATATTTGACAGTAGAAAAATGATTTTAGTGAATCACAATGTCTAAAGTCTGCAATGAAAATAAATCTGCAATAAAGATTTATGCCTTTTTTCTTTTCATTTTTCTTTTTTTTTTATACAAACAGTACAAACAGTATTGCACATAACAACAAATAGTCGAGGTTAGGTTAGCCTTCAAAAAAATCGACTAGTTCAAGTCTCACATCAGAAAAGGCCACAATAGGACCTGTTGTACCCAGGGGCTTCTTAAGTCAAGTTGCAGTTCAGAACTCCGTATTTTAAAAAATAACTTTTTTTTTTTGAAGGACCCTCTTTTAATATAACATATCAACAACTCAGGGGCACATTCATTTACAAAACAAAAGGGAGCATGTTATAATTTAATAAACTAAAAAAAGTTCTCTTTAAAAAAATACAAACAGAAGAACTCTCACAATTCTGGTCAGTCGTGCAGAATCACACTGATTATAAATATACAAATTAAGGGAAAAGATTTTTTTCACCTTCTATTCACAACTTTCAGCACCAAATGGAGTTTGTGTTTACAAGTGTTCTTTATGATAACTTTGTTTTAGTTTTAATCCAACATTATGCTGTATTGTTCGTTTTCCAGCTTCTCTCTCTCTCTCTCTCTCTCGCTCTCTTATTTCTCTCTCTCGCTCGCTCTCGCTCTCTCTGGGGGTGTTTCTACATGAAAGAGGGGGTTTTCTTCAAAAACTTCTTTCACATAATTAGGTAGATTTCTGTAGGTTAGCTATGATCTTTAATATTACAGTTATAAAGCTCTAACTTCTTCATTTTTCAAAAAAACTCAAATAAGCATGAAAAAAATAAAGTTACCCATCTGTTAAATCATTTTTCTTGCAGAATTAAATTAATATATATTTTTCTGAATAAACTTACTTAGAAAATATCATTTTCTTTCCTATATTTCAAAATTGAGGTATTGCAAAAGATCATGTCAGTCAGAAAGCATGCCTTTTTCTTTAAAAAAAATCATCAGCCGACTGTTGAAAACTGTCTAGATACAAAAAGTAGTGCATAACAAAATGTCTTGTACAGATGAAAAAACAGAAAAGACACCTGGGCTGGGAAAAGCAATATCACAAAAATGCCCAGAAGTAACCTTGAAAGGGATAATTATAATAAGCATTTTAAACCAGTAAAAAACTATTTTTTCTTTTTCTTTTTTTTTTTCCAAAAACAGAAAAGTTCCTTTCAAAGCCAATACTCGCAACTAAACATTGGGAGGAAAAAAAAAAAAAAAAAGAAAAAACAACAGAGAAGAGCTTGCTAAATTAGACACAAACAAGGACATCACAACAAGTAAAACCCAGACATTTAAATCTACTATGCGGTGTCATATCCAGTCAGATTGTCCCCAGAACTGCAAAACCCAAAGGAGGCAAAAGGAAAGGACATAGTGTACACATTCTCACAATCATTAGGATACCAGGTGTGTGTGTCATTGTTAGCTATCCGCAGCCCCACAGTTCATGCTAAAAAAATGTCCACTGCGTTAGCAGGTCTTGCTTGTGTTCAAGCTTCACAGGATGCGGGGGGTTGGCGACATAACGCCACGTGCACAGAGCAGAGCTCTCGTGGTAACGGGTTTGTGCAGACATTTCTTTAGCACCCCTTTCTTCCCAACTTCCTTAATTTGTGCCTAGTTTGTGAGTCTGCCAGGTGCCCGGCTGGCAGCGCGGGGAGGCCAGGCTGAGCTCTTTGGTGTCCGGGACAGGGTCTGCGGCTACGGGAGGGCTGCAAGCGTTAGGAGAGAGGTGGTGCCTAAGAGCTCATTCCTGTTTATGTACCTGTTATGAACTGTCAAAAATGTGTTAATGTTGGATACAGAGGCTTTAACAGTTAAGTTTGATCACAGTACTAGACATAATCACTTTACTATATAAAATAAATTGCACAATATATAACAGAGCACCGCAAAGTACTTCATCTACCATCCACAAATTTGTTTTAAGAATATCCTACAGCTAGTTTTTAATATTTGTTGTAATATAGGTCATTCTGTAATGGGCTGATCCTAATTTCAGAAGCATTACATTTACTGAGGCATGCCTTCCTCCAGTCAGTAATCAATTTTTTGTTACTGAATATTTTTTAGCCTACATAGATTCATAATTTGTGCATTGTGGGCAGGTTTTATATTAGACGTATATAAAATTTATTGCATGCAGCAACCTGATTAAGTAAACATGCAGTCAAAATATTGACCTTCCTTGGAAGCTTTTCTGTATGCTATACTGATCTCCTTTCAGCAGCCATCACTATTTTAATCACATATTCATTTTTTAATTGATACCCTAGCCTGAATAGAGTATTATGGTATTAGTAATACCATTTTAATAGCAGCAAAAGCTATTGCAGCATACATTTACATAACACTAAAAGACCTAACCAAAAAAAAAAGAAACAAAACAAAACAAAAAAAAAACCCAACAAAACAAAAACAAAAAAAATCCTCAGCAAAACAAAAGAAAAAAGTCTGATCCAGCTTATGAGGTATCATCCTTACAAGTCAAAATGGAGAGCAACTAAAGGCTTATTTTCTTTAAGGGTTATTACTACTCTAAGTGATCCAAACTAATGATTGCTGAATATCCTTTTAAGTAAGTTTTTGCTACATCTGCCACCTACTTGTGAATATTACCTTTGGTAAGTCATCTGCTAGGGGCAAGTCTAAATTTCTGAAAATAAGTGCATGCTCCAGTTTCAAAATAAAAATAATTATAATAAAAAATCTTCATCACATACACATCAACCCAGTGAAGGCTGATGAGAATGGCAGTCTACATAATGTCACTAGTGACAAGTCTTGTGTAGGAAATTAAGGTACCAAGCAGATGTTTGTGTGAATCAAAGTGCAAAATCAGTACAGTTACACTCTGCCGGTTTGTATTATACTGGACACTGAGTTCAGTAATGTGACTGTAAATAATAATAATAGTAATAAAAAGACCCATCTCTTCATTAAAGTCGAGGACGAATGCACAGATTTCCAGAACACTAAGCCCTGAGGCAGCGCTCGCTTTTCCCTCGATTTTATCTACTCCGGGCCGCGGTGCCGGCGGGCCGGGGCTCAGCTCCAGCGGAAGGGCACGTGCCGGGGCCGGTCGCCTCCCTCCTTCACCAGGGGCTTGTGGAACTCGCGCCCGGCGCGCGAGTGGATGCTCGCCCAGCAGTATTCGCAGTAATACTGCAAGCAGGTGACGTTGGCACAGAAGAACGGAGCAAACTTCCCGCCGCAGCGCGTGCCCTGGCACTCGTCACACATCTGGTCATCCAGCACGTATGGCTTCACTTCCACCTGCAGCGGGAAGAGGAGAGAGAACTGTGAGGCGGCGGGATGGGACGGGAGAGCCTGGCAGTCCCTTGGACACCACACCGGGGCTGCAGGAGCCCCGAGGGCTCATTTAATCGTGTTTAATTCGAGTCCCCCGTGCAGCCGTACGGCCACTGGGGACTCGAACACGATTAGATGCAGTTAGTGGTAAATGCTCTGCATTCTGCTGACAAAAAACATTGCCTAAAATGCTCTAGCTCTAGAAACGGAGTAAGACGGCCTGTTAGCAACTCTGGGCTTGCCCTTAAGTGCAGAGTGCCTGGAGAGCAGCTTTCTTATTTGTTTTGGAGGAACAAACAGTTATGCACATATAATTCTTATGTCTTTACGATGTAGAGTTTGAAGTGGCCTAGGTACGGCTAAAAAAGCTGGAATATACATATTGTTATGCACGAGAGTTAATCTCTAGAAAAATCTGTGTAGCACAAAGAATTTACTCCAACAACTGGCTTAAATACAGACAGTACACTAAGGAGGCACAGTATGAAATGCTGTGTAGAACAGCAAAGGTAGTAAAAAGAAAGCTTTATGGTAAATTTTACTCCTGCTTATCCCAATCACATTTTAACAAATGTTACTCCTTTAAAGTAAAACTAATACAGTGCACTATATTTCTTGGCTATGGAACTGCTGGAATTGCTAAAACGAAAAAAAAAAAAAAAGTATTTTAAGTTACAGTGTACTACTAGTATTTTGGGGAACAGTCTGAATACCTGCCATGCTGCCTATCAGGTACCTACCAGTAGATTTAGAAGTGTCATGTAAAATAAAACAGTCCGGTCTCAACTGAAATTGGAAGAAAGAAGATCCAGAGACCAGCACATGTCCAAATCCCTGCCTACTCACAATTCCCAAGGCTTGGAATAGATTCACACTCTCCCCTTTGCTTGTTGGGATCACTAGTGAAAGTGAAAGATTTTAAAGATGTATGCTGCACAATTGAGGAATTTTAATCACCACCTGTCCTGATGAAGGACAGAATTAGGAGAGTTTGCACTTCACATTCAAGGTGCTAGTAGTTTTATCTGTGAAAACAGACAAAAAATGATTAAGTAAGCTTAGATCCTCAATCAGCCATCTGGGAAAAGTACTGGCTGCAGGGAAACAGCTAACAGCTAGCATAATTTAGTGGTGTATTTTAACACTTATGAGAAAACAAGATTTTAATCACGGATGATATTATATAAATCTCAGAGGGTTCAACAGACTGATTAAGAATCCAAAATTAGTCTTGCTATTCTTACCAGAACAGTCTCTCAGTGAGAATGGTCAGAATTCCTTGGACAAGCAGTGCTGAAGAACAGTCTCATCTTAGTTAAATCGTAAGTAGTAGCACCACAGAAAAATAATTGGAGAGCTAACTGCAATAACTCACCAAATTTCAGGAAAGAAGGTCAGACATTTAACAAGAAAATGTAAGAGCCTGAGACTCTGTAGGTCTGTTTTTAAATGCATACTGCACACACAGTCTTTCCCAATAGCTGTCCAGCTGCCTCCTCAATAAATAACGTATAGCAGATTAAACAGGAAAGCAGCCCTCCTTATTTTAGCAATAGGGAAGGGCAGTGCACTGTGCTCTTGGGAGTAATTCTAAATGCTGAGTTCTCAAAACCAAAGATCTTGTTTGAACATGAAGTTAGAGGCAAAGTCAGATAGTCCAAAGACAAAAAAAAAAACAAAAAAAAAACCAACTTCTGTGGAAAATAAATAATAGTTTCTTCTAATTCTTCAGTCCAGATCTCATGAAATATATTAGCTTCACTCTGTGCTTGAGAAAGCTGCTTGGAACCCAGGAATTTGTAAGGTCTGATAAACTGTTTTTCCCTCTTTGGCCTATGAAGCATCTGCCATATCTGTTTGTAGTTAAACGATCCTGGAGACTGTCGAGGTCGGCACTGCTGTTATAACCCTGAGCCCTGCGACTTGGAAACCTCAGCCTCGACCCGTGATGGAGAGGGAGAGCGTTGCCCAAGAACAGCATGAACGCCACCGGCTACAGGCTGCTGACGCGCGGGGACCCAACATCCGGAGGAGGAGAAGGAAGCTGCACAGCGGCGCACGTCAGCGTGAGCGTTGCCGAGGCTCACGGCCAACCTTCCTGCACGCTGTACAATTAGTTAAGATCTTTAAGGTCCATCGGCCCCACTGCTCTAGCCACTTTAATAAGCTTTCACCTAGTTAACAAACATCATCTTAAGAGCAGAGGTTACAGTGCCCTCTTCCATGATATTCCTGCGAGGATCTCTCATTTCTGTACAGTTTGGGAGCAGCCACCATCCGTTCCTTGTGGGTTTACTCACCCGTTTGTCAATATCGTTGTGCTGGAGCTGCACAAAGCGAGCGCTGATGGCAGCGATGTAGCTCTGCTGGTTGGAGAATGCCACTCGGCCAGCGCCTTTCGGGTACTTCAGCTCCGGGTCGGTGTCGATGCCCGCGTAGCAGACACCTCCGTATAAACGGTCCATAATCATTGCCAATTCAACTGCAAGGATGCAATCGTTAAATATTACGTATTCAACATAAATGACACTTTTCTGTTTGCGTAAGAAAAAAGCTTTTTGTCATACTGTACTGGTCTTTAGAAGTCTAAAATAGCAAACACAAACGTTGGTTTGAACAGCAGAGAGAATCATCCCCCAGCATTAAAAGATGAAGATAAAAAAACAGAATCTGCCACAAGAAACTCAGTGCGATGGCGTGAAAATATTAGATTTTTAACGTATTTATGAGGTCAATATCATTCAAAAGGATTTACCATCTTGGTGCAGTGATCATTTGAATCTGATACTGGGGATCTCCCCAGCCCCAAACAGGCTTGGTAATGCCAGCTAGCATGTAGGCCCCGTACAGATACACCACAGTCCTAGTTAAGTCCTGGTAATTTAGCCTACATAGTAGGAGGCTGAAAACACTGTAGCAAAGTATTCTGTAGCTAAAACAAAAGTTGGTGAAACTTTAAAAGTTATACTTCAGAAAGTCTAAATTTGGAGCCCAGTTTAACAAGTTTCAAACTTAATTCATTATCTCTTAAAATGATTTTCTACTCTTTCTCTAACAGCTTTTAAAACATAAAATCTGTATCTATGTTTATGACATGTTTCTATCATAACATACAACAGGTTAATTGAGTGGCTGAGGAAGCATACAGAAAGCTCAAGAGAAAGCACTGAAGGAAATGCAACAGTTTACACAAGCACGCCCTATATAAACCTTGTCAAGTTCTCTGTAGAAAGGGATAGACAAGTTTGTTAGACGGATGAAGGACAAATCCTCACAAATCAAGTTACTGGGACCACTACAGGCTCCTGCCAAGTCAAGCATTTTTGTTCTGTGAACGCATCAAAAGACTTTCAACAGAGCAAGTTTAAAATTACTATCCAAGATAAAAAGAAGTATACCACATTTTAAAATCCCTGTAATTATCACCAAATTAGTTCATTATTCATAAAATGGACACAATTATTAAAATGAGTACGCATGCGTGTATAAATAAAGTGTCTGTGCCACATTAGGGAAGACCACATGCCAATTTGTCCATTTGCAGCGAGCAGGCAGAAGTCTCACTCATTCTGCCAAGCTATATGCGACAGATCGCGAGGGATAATGGTCTCACAGAGCACAGGGACTCGGGGATCCTCTTACTTCCTAATGATTTATAATCATCACTTAGGTAGTGATCCCAGAAACAGAATGGACTGAACATCAAGAACATTTAAAATAGCAGCTTTAATAAGATCCTCCCACCACTAGGCAAAGAACATACATGACTTGCACAGACAAAACTGCATAGTTTGAACTCTTGGACCTAACTCCTGTCTCAGATTTGAAAAGGTGCAAACAAGAAAAACTGGAAACTCTGTCTACACTGAAAAAAATCACTATTTCAAGGCATTGGCTTTCAGGTATAAGATATAAACAAGCTAAGAGAGGTCAAATGTTGCTTCTTTTAAAAAATGCTGTAATTAGAAATGAGTTAATGTTTAACTGTTATTATTTACTTAATTGCTCTCTCTTACAGTTTTGTTTCATGTTAAATGGGAAGGAATTAGGGGCTGCTGAGAAACCTGGTCTTCTCTACAGCTCTCTGAAAGCATCAGGGCTAAGATTAGGGTGGGGAGAAGGAGAAAGTGAGAAGTTGCAGCTGGAGGTAGCTGCGAAGGGTGGGGAAACTCACCCATGGTGCTGTCAGAGAATCAGGGTAAGGGCTAAAATAGTATTTATTGAGGAAAAAAAAGAAAAGGACAAGTTGTAGGATATTATTCAAGCTTCAGTCTTCATGAAGACTGTTTCTAGTGAATATACTAATCACTAACTCATTTAAAAGTTCCATAGTTTATTACAGATTTTTTGTTTTGCTGTGTTTCTTCTATATGTATTTTATATAACCTTTCTCATTATTTTTGCTCAATCTCAAGGCTTGTTTTACCGCCTCTGCATTTATCTTGCACTCACCAGCTCGGAGGGGCCGTGGAACTCCTCCAACAAAGATAGTTTTCCTTGGGTCCAGAGGCTGAGACCCATCCATCACAAAGTCACTGTCACTTAGGTTCCATGGTCGAATTTGCACCTGAAAAGAACAATAAAAATTGCTCTTCGTAAGGAAACTTGACAATTCAATAAGCAGCAATAGAACAACTGCCTAATCTTTCTAAAACTGAAATTATATTAAAAGCAAGAGCAGTAAATTGGTGGTATAGCCCACAAAACAATTCAAGGACACAGCTTGTCTAAGAGTTTAAATGAAGTTGGACAATTCACTTATTACCTCTAGAGGCCAGGCTTGAGTTAAATTTCTTCACAGCAAACTCTCCTACCTTACTAATTCCCTGCCTCCAACTGCCATTAGAATAAGAAATCTTTTAAAGGACTTGCAGAACATTTGGCCAGCTCTGTGCTACTACAGGTGCAGTTTCCTGTAATCACATACAGTGAGTCACTAATTTTAAAGCACTGATGCAAACAGGGAGAAGAGAGAAAATTTTTTTGTGTGTTTTTGAACAGCAGTTTTTTAAAAGTGTGTGTCTATTTCTGCTTAGCAGCAAGGAACACAATTGAGAAGATGCCTTCAGGCTGCCCAGAGGAAGCAGTGCCCGGGGTGCTCCGGGGAGAGCTGCTCGCGCTGCAGTCACCGAGCCCACAGGCCCGCGCCGCAGCACCGCACTGCACGCAGCGTGCGCTCTCACCCGGGTTTGCTTAGCTAGGCCAGCTCCTTAACAGTGCGTGTCGAAAAGGCAGCACGGGCTCATGTTTCTTTAGAAGACCATGTATAAAGCAGGGTGTAACTGTTACCTTTAGATAAATGATTGAGACTACAAGCATGCATGCAACTCAAGGAAATAGATCTTACTAAGCCTAAATGTTTGCAGCACTGGGAGCAACACTTAGTTCCATAAAATGTTTAGATAGAAAATCCTGAAAAATACTTTGGATCTGGTTTGAGAGAGTTAGTAAATTTATGTATTTATTCCTGATACTTGAGTAATATTACCTCTTACATTACCAGTAAAGCTTCAACACGCTACTACTACTCATCTTACTCTCTACTTGTTATTCTTAGGAAGTTGCTATTCCATCAAATAGGTACTATTTTTTAAAAAAAAGTCAATAATAATCACTAATTATTATTCAATATATTTTCAGCGTTTTTATCAACTCTGTACATATCCAAAAGGCAAATAATAAAGAAAGGTAAAAATGTGAATATCAGAACAGATACCATATCTTCTCTTCTGCAATAGTGTCTCCATACATGTTTTTACTCTAATTTATATAGGCTAATCTACTGAAATTAGAATTGCTTAGCTATCAAATTCATGGAGTGTGGGGAAGAGAGAAAGAAACCTAATGAAGCACTGGGTTATATCTGAAGTTTCTACAATTTGCATCAGGTTTTAGGAGTTTTTTGTTTGTTTTGAACATTACAGAAGGAAGAACCTTAATCTGATTCTCTTTTACAGCTAACCCTGTAAAAGGATGCATACACTTACGAGATTACCAGAAATACCAAAACTAAAAGGTAATTGAATGTGGCAGTTATCAGAAGAAGCAAATGTTAAAGCCACATTATGCTGATACAAAAAGTCAGTGAAACAGAAAGGACAGCAACAGGAAATGGATGAGCCAATTAGCTATAAGTAATTTTTATTTATTTATTAACTGAAAAGAGTAACAGCAACTGGGTTAGCAGCCAGCATAAGGGTCACAGCCTAAGCTACTTACTGGTTTGTCCTTAATTGTGGGACTTGACACACACAGGTAAAGTTTCCCATCTTCTTCCAGACAGGCATCTATCAGGGCTTGTACTGAGCTTTCCTCTTGGAACAGCAAGAAGGCATAACCTTGGAAAGGGCAAAGGCAAAGATTAATTTTTAGAGCATTTTTTTCAATAAAGATAACAACTCCAAAAATTAATGAAAACTAAGAAGCTACAAATAACTGTTTGTTTTCATAAAATTAATTCACCTGGTATATCACGCCTTCACTTATTTTTGATTAGTGCATACAGTATTGATTTTGTAATGGAGAAGAGAACACTTTCTGGGTGTGAATGTATTTGATTAATGATTTTATGCAGTAAGAATATAGGTTGTTAAATGAGGATTTCTTATTATCCAACAACTGCATCTAAGCTCTTTCAATGCTGGTGTCAATGATTACCATGTTACAGTTGAGACGCTAACATCCCAAAGAGCAGACAGAGAGACAAATGAATACATCATTGACACGTGACAAAAAATTAATACTAATTCTTCTTATTTAGTCACTTTTAACAAGGTGTCTTACATTTTCATAGGTAGTTCTAAAATTCTGAAATCTTTTCCACCTAGGAACATTCCAAAATTCTGAAAATTCTCCCCCTTCTGCTGAAAGCAAAGCAATTCCAAGCAAAGACAATGTCTTCTCCTGAGAGGTTGGTGATTTAGAAAGAAACCTATGGCCTTACCAGTTACAAACATGCCATAAATAAGGCACTCCCATAATTCTGAATCAAATTGTAACTTTCGCTGAGTACACCAAGGAATAAAAGAAACTTTATATATTATACAGTAAACCTTAAAATAGCTATGACTTTAAATTTACAGCAAGGAGAGTATTTCCATATTTATCTACTTAGCACTGTATAGAAAAAAAAATGCTTACCTAGAAATAATAAGCATGAGCAAAAAAGAATTGTGTTGGTTGTATTTGGAGTCAAAGACCTGCTGTTGCTATGTACATTTAAATGCAGCAGTTCAGAAGAAAGAAAATATCCCACACAGATTCCTCCAAGCGAGTCAGAGCTCTGAGTTTAGCGCAGCCGCCAGGTGTGCCGGGTTCTGGCTCCAGGACGCTGGCTCCAGCTTTAGCCGCCGCTGTCCTGCCTGACGCCCGGCAGCGGGTGCCGCTGCCCCTCGGCGCGCGCTGGCGCAGCCCGCGCTCCGCACCAAGGCCCCGCTCCGCTGCGGGCAGAGCTGCCGCCGAGGAGGACGTGCTGTGCAGCGCGCCTTGCTCTCCCGCGCCATAACCGGGCCAGCACGTGAAGCTGTTGGGTTTGACCTCCGTAATTTGCCCTGCGTGTCCGGGAGGCTGCTGCCTCCTTCCCGAGCCGGCAGCAGCCGGAGGGAATAGAGCAGGGGCCGCTGGGCCCGCTCTGCCCAAGAGGCCCCGCGCTGCCCCACAGCAGCCTCTGGGGCCGTCGGACGGGGGCGAGACGCTACGAGCCTGGCAGTGCCTATTCAGTGAACACCATTTAGCACGTTTGCTTTACATAGAGGCTACACGAGGATGATCTATTAAAAAGAACAGCAGGACACTAAAATTATTATTGAACAAGTTAGCTTTTACCCTCTATCTCTAGTCCTTTGCGAGTCTCTGTGTTTTTAATTCCTTCAATGGAGTTAAAAACAGTAAAATATATGGAGCCATGTTTTTTTTTTCTTCTCCAGAAGCCAATAGAAATTTGCATTATCATCATTATTTACTGCCCAGAACAAGCCTAGAAAGACTGACTTCCCCAAGAAAACAAACCCGCTTCATCCTCCCCCTTCTCTGGAGCAAACAGGGATCAACCGCGCACCTGCACTTGGAGCTAAAGACACCAGTCTCAAAACAAGGTGAAATACTTCCCGAGTAAAACATTGGTTTTCTTTCTAGCAGACATAATACTTTATAACAGTCATCAAAAGATATAAAACACAGGCATTTTAATTGTAACTTTCTAAAACTAATTGCCTTTAATAAAGAAAACAATTCACTTGCAATCATTGTCATTTCTAGCTTCATTTTATTCTCCATTCATACACTTGGTTTTAGCTTCTGAATGCCGTCCCTTCTGAATATATTTGATAACAACAGCCAAAACTTTTCTTATTTACATCAGTTTCTTTTGTTTAGCCATATTCTTTCTGTCTCATGCCTGATCAAAGGAGACCCAAGGAAGAGAACACCGCGACACTCCACCTCTAAAACCAACCACTATCCTTTCATAGTTCAGGCCAATCCGAATTATGTATTTTATTATAAATGTCTTACGAAACAACCTCATACAGACACAGTACAGATCATTAAATATTACTGAACCCAAAGAATAAGAAAACATTTATGTTTAGGCCTACTGTAAAAGAATAATTCTTTCAATGTATTTCAGAGTTCAGGATTTGTCTCCTTAACAGGCCCCAAGATTTGAATTCCAGGAAATAAAAGTTTGTCTATTTCAGATTTTTCTAATCTTAAACCATCAATATACCTGAAATCCTTTTTGCATAAAATCCAAGTCAGGAGATGTGTTTTGAGGCTTAACCATTTAGTAAAGGTCTGGACAACAGCTCGGGGTGCTGCTGCTTTCTCGTGCCCGCGCCAGGGCCCTCGGGTCACAGCAGAAGGCTGCAGCTGCGGCCATCTGGGGACAAGGCAAGTGGTGCCATCATCATGTTCACGAGCCAGTTAAAATTAACCAAACAAATACTTGGCAATTCTGTTTGGCTGCTGGATTACAAGGGCGGCCCGGGTTAGTCAGAATTCAGTTTTCTAACCTGCAGTGGGCAGAATCTGGGGGCATCAATAAGTTAACACGCTCCGCACTTCCCGAGGCAGGGGCCTTGGGAGCTGGTGATTTCAGACTGTTAATGCTCTACAGCAGTGCCTTGGAAGCCTCTTCCGGTAGCGTGTTCCTCCGTGAACCTTCCTTATCTGACTGACAGCGTGAAAGAGCTCAAAGGGTTCCCCACGGCAGAGACCTCCACCGAGGTGAAGAGCCACCGTACGTGAAGCCGCCCAAGGAAACGCCCGGGACGAGGGCTGATCCTCCGGGCCCGCAGCGAAGGGCTTCCCGGCCCAGCGCTCTGGGCAGCCCTGCTGGTCCCGGCTGCTCCGCGCTGCCCAGCGCGCCCGCCTGCGCCCCACCAGCACGCGGCCCCGTCCTGCTGCGCAGTCCCTGCAGCCCGTAAGGGGCCACAGCTGCTGGACAGCAGCAGAACGTGGGTTCCCCCCTGTTCTCCAGCACTGCCCGGGTGCTCTTCATTCCTGAGTACAGGGATCACTGGTTACTTCATGAAGAGCAGCTAAGAGCTGAGCTCTTTGTATACGTGCCAGTCCAACACCTGAACAGTGACACAATTTCCATGTGAAAGGCTATTTGGTCCAAGACATCTAATTTCACTTACCCTTGCCATGAACAAGTGGGAAAGTCTGGCACAAACTTGTCACTCGAAGGGCAAGATTGCTTGGAAGGGCCACCTGATGTTGCTACTGCCTGTAACTGCTGTTCAAGATACCCTCTGGTCAGCCTGGAAAGTCGGGAATCTCTCCGCTTCATGTACTGGCTTCAAAGGCCTCTCCTTTCTAGTGATGGGAACCTCTCTGTACTGCAGAGAGCACGTGTTGCAGTAAGACTATACAAATTACTGAATTATAGCCAAAAAGGGCATAATGTTCTGCCCATACTTTCATCAACTTCACTCATCTATCAGAGTGAAAAGAACTTTTTTTGAACCTGTATTAGGGTAAAATGTATATTGAACACACAGCAAGGGAGAAAAATAAACTTTTTTAAATGGCAAGCCATGCAACTAGCTAGTAGAGTTTCAGAGAAGACTGCTGCCTTGGCTGGACCAAAATATTTTTCAGGATTAAAGATAGGCCACTTTCACGGCTCACCAAAGAAAAAAAAAAGATTTTTGACTGCATTTCAGAGCATTCAAGGACAAAAGAGTTAAACACATCCAACTTTTTTTTTCTTCCCTCCTTCAGACTTACTGACACCCTCCTTGTAACAACTGAAACACGAGACACAAAGTCTGGTGGAGTAAAATGAAATCACTGACGGTGTTTCGTAACCCCTAGGAGAAGGTAGGGAGGAAGTTTGGTGTACTAAAATTTTTATACTTCTTTCATTTTAAGTCATTAGTTACTAAGGTTGTGTGAACGGTCTCCAGTTACTTAGTGATAAAGGAATATTTCAGAAAGGCATTTACAGAAATCAACTTTAAAATAGATTTAATTCAGTCAGAAGATTTTCAAAGATTTCAGTTAATTGACAATTAGTTCCATCTCTTCATCTTATCAGAAGTTTACCATTTTATGTTTAGCTTCTAGACACTAGAAGAAACTCATAAATGCTTTAAACCTTGCATCGGAGAGAGTATATAAATTGCTTTTCAAATATGCCAACCATGAACTATGTCTTTTGATATAAAGCCAGTATTTTAGGATTCAAATGTTATATAACCAATAGGGAAAGATTAACCTAGTTTTGGCTTTTAGAATCACAGTTACTTTTCAAATATAGAAAAAAATGTTGCAAAGAATGCTATATAAGATCAAAGACTGTATTTGAATATCCATGCCAGAGGTCTCTATGTCATCTCTTGATGCCCTGCACCGACCTCGGGTACATCCTGTACCAGAGCTCAGCCCACTTCACAAAACGAGGTGCAGAAATCCCGTGCCCAGGAGCCCGGCTGGTGACTGTGTTATCAGATCTGAGCCAGCGCTGCCGAGCCGCACGGCCAGCGCAGAGCAGAGCAGGACTTTCTCCTGGGTCCCTCTGCACAGTCTTTGAATCAACCTATGTACTGAACCTCACAGACAAAACGGGAAGATGACTAACTTGAAAATAGCTAAATTACCTTTGAAGAACATTTTCTTTCATTCTGCCTTCTGCAAGCTTAGAGAGTATCTCCTGGGGTTTTGTGGGCCCCCGATATCGTTCCCAGATTACAATAAATCTGCCACCCAGTGAAGATACTACATATATAACATTGCAATGTATTTCTAACTTACATTTTTATGCAAGAAATATAGTGGGAGTTAACCTGACGAAGAAATTAATGTTCTTGTCCCACACTGGTGGTTATTTTTATATAGCTGAGATGGCTACCTCAAAAAGCAGATTTAAATGGTCTTTATTTTTTTCTTGAACTATAATTAGCATCTTCTTCATTTTTTTTTCTGGACTTTAAAAAATAATTTTGAATTGAATTACAGTTGTATTTACCAGAACTTTTGGAATAAATTTGTTTTAAAAACCCACAAAACAGGAACACTTAGAAACAGTTTGAACCAAATTTCTATTTCGGTTAATGTGATGACAAAGGGTCATTGCTCAAAGTCACCCTTAGTAATCTTATTAGAAAATGCTTTGAACATGAATAAAACACATTTCTAAATCCAGCGATGAAATGACTATTAAAAATGAAACTGATGTTTGAAAAATAAAAATCCAAGGTATTAAAAAAATGCAGACTTTCTTTTTAACATTGCAGTGACATGACTGGACTTTCAAAAGACATCAAAGGCTTTAAATGCTTAAGAAACCTCAAAATAGAAAGGACTGTAATCTCACTTAGCTACTGCAGAAGAAGAGTGAAATTATGTATTAGTCAGGGCTGCAAAGATGAATTTCTTTAGTCAGGCTAATTTTAAGTGGCAGTGTATGACAATGTCAGCTGGTTTCTTTCTCTAAAAAAGGATGCATAAGAAATGCGAATAGTTTAACATTTTACAACTAGATTCCTATTCATTTCACATGTTTTTCATGAGTATTAGACTTCAAGTCTGAGTAATTTGATATTTAAGAACTTCCCTGCATGCTACATTAAAAGGCAGGGCTTAGGGCAGGTTTGGTCTGTTTGTTTTTAATTAATGGTATGTAGTTCATCTCCTCCGTTCCAAAACTGTGAAAAGTAACTGCAATCCTGAAGAAACATGGCAATTAAATGAACTTACTCAGTTAAATGCAAGAGAAGTCCTTAACCAAGTATATTGCATGGAATAAGGCAGTGAAAACTGAGGTTCTTGTTCAATAGTCTCTGTGAAGTAAATTACCCGATTCTATCATAATCCCTATTTTACCATTTGATGGTCCACATCATGGGGATTGCCAACAACAGAAACACACTTGGGTCTTCCCATAACGTACACACAGGAAAGAAACAAAGCAAAAAACCCTACAAAAGTACTAACTTGCTTCTTTGTAATAAACACTATGAAGACTATATTTTCTCTCAGCATCTCCAAATCCAAGCGTGTTTGCTGCGTGATGACAAATGTTATTTCTGACACCAGAGAGCACTGCCCTGGCAATTCCCTTCCCTTCAGCGCTCACAGGGGAGGGCCTTTCCATAGTGCGTTCATATACAGAGCTAAGGATTTACAAAGTCCTTTCAGTTCTGAAAGGCACTGAGGAAGACAACGGATTCGCTAGTCATCACTATGTGGAAGACAGTGCCCACTCAGGTACAAACTGTCCTAAACGAACCACCTCCGTTTGCTCAGGAGAAGGACTGTTCCCTCCCAGCTCTACTGAAGAGAGCACAAAAACGCAGCATTTCTTGTTTTGTTCTGTTTTTACTGAAAGGAGAATATTCCATAGGGGACTAAACTCTGTCTTTTTAGTTACCTGACATTTTAATTCTACACTAGTTTAAAACATTGCAACAGCAAATTTATAGCGTTGTCTCTTCTTTCAAAGGTCACAGACATTTTAAAGCTTCAGACTTTGGACTGCAACATGATCCATAGCAGGTATAAATCAGAATTAAAGAGTATAAACAAATAAAAGAAAGGCTATAACATATAGTGTGGATTATTATAGTTATAATAGTAGTCACATGAATTAATCATATGACAGAGATTAAATTTTTGATGAGGCAAGAGCTATTTTTGTGAACTTTACTGGGTCAGCAGCATGAAATTGCACACATTCACCTTCATAAGCAACAAAAAAAGCCAACACTGAATTTGTCCATTTCAGTTTTCAAGTGCAACATAAATGGTGACTGCTCTGGGCAAAGAAGTTCATTTTTGTCATAGGTGGCTCAGGTTTGCTGCTACTGCTTTAACTTTGACCAAACGGTTGGAAAAAAGATCAAGCTTTAAGTTTGAAGAAAATGTTTATTTTTCTTCTTTGGTAAATTTGTCAATTTCTAATTTTACTCTAGATAAATATTAATCAATATTTTATTTAATTTTAGCGTCCCCTCCAAGCATACCATCAAGCATGATACCAATCTAATCTTATCATTATTAAAAATATTTAATACAATCTTCGGAGGAAGAAAACGAGATCAAAGAAAAGGCAAAAAAAAAAAAGTTTTAATTATGGAAATTTGGCAATAAGTTCCATGATATCTCCCCTCTTCAGTGATACTTTTCTTTAGAATTTTGTTTTTTAAAAACAAAGGAAATGGACCTTCCTAGAGCAAGTGGTACATGCAGCACTCAGTGCTGCTGTGTAGGAAAGAGGGGCTTCATTCAGAAAATAAAAAAAAAGAAGCCTCAACACCCAATGTCACCTACATCAGCTAAGAATCCGTGGGACATTCTCCGATTTCCTGTGATTCCAGCTCTTCTAGGGGCGGATAATCTCTGCCTCACAGGGCACTGAAGACTGCCTAGAGAGGAACTGAGGTTGCCAAACATTTCTTAGGACAGAGCGCAGATGACTGGCGTGATAATTCTGAGGGTGGAAAAAAATGAAAAGAAGAAAAGCACATTTTGTTCCTGCAGTTTTTGAAACAGGATCTCTACATCCTCTACCCTAAGGTTTATCTTCACTCACATGAGGGTTGCCTAGAAAGCTGAAACCTTAGGAAAGGCTGGGACTCTGGATATAAGGTAACTCACCACTCCTTTTAATTCCTGCAGAACAGCACCCTGAATCCTATGCATTGTTCATCTAGGAGCCAAAAATCCTAGCAGAAACTCGCTGGTAGAAGCTAAAGAGCTTCTGCAAGCAACTTTTCAGCATTAGAAGCATCGACCTCCCATACTCGGGAACAACCCTTCCTGCTGCCAGTGCACAGACACGCGCCCAGCACAGCAGCTTATAAAGGAAACGTTACACGGGAGCATCCAGCTGGGCACCGACACGTCCGCACGGACACCCGGGCTGCACGGCCTGATAAAACTGCCCCATGATACATCAAACACCTGCAGAGCAAGTAATGTGTGTGTGTGTGGGGGGGCAGAAATCAAAGCACAAAATACTATCATGAAGTCCTCACAGCACCACTATTCAAAGGATCGTTTTTATCTTGAGGCCCATAATATCTGAGGATCCATTCCGATACTCACACTTAAAAACAAGGGAAAGGCAACACAACGAAAACAGAGGTTAGATTTCTTGGAAGTTGTTTGAAAAAAAAAAAAAAAAAAAAAAGCAGATTGTCAGTAAAATGTTTCAGTTCTAAAAGCAGTTAGTGAATATCAGACTGAAGTATTTACTGCTTTTATTTGGCAAAGGTGGTCTGGTCATTTCCTACAAACAAGTGAATGAATTTTTTTCTATACTCTGAGTATCTCCAGATCTGCACTACATTTTTGCAGCTTTAAACCTTTATTAGCCTGCTGGTCATTAGAGGCTTTTAAAAAATGACTATGAACACTGACTGACAAAAAAATCTCTAAAATTTGTTCTCCTTTAGGGCACTGTTGATCTAAAACAATTTCCACAAAATCTATTTTGGCAACAAGCATCTCTGTGCTAAAGTAGGATCAATGGTTATTTCTGGGAGACTTCAATTAAGAAGGGCTTTACTGACCTTTCCTGAAGATAAAAATAAAGAGCGTGTGTCAAAGTCAGATGTCTCTTTTCTAATGTTAGGCTTTCTGGATCCCTTATTACATCATTAAAACCCTAAGGTTGAGAGTTGGAGTTTTGCAAACATATCACCGTGCTATTGATACAGCCAAAAGATCTCCCAGAGTCCAAAAGGGAAACACAATGTTTGGAGATTTGCGGGGAGGGCAGAATAGATGCATATACGCAAATCACTACACAAAGCTCGGACTATATTGATAGATTTTAAATTTAGCACAATGTTAAGCAACCTCTTATGCTTGCATCTATGTAAAATGTGAACATTACATATATCCTTACATATATGTAAATGTGAACATTACAAAAATATCAACTCCAAATTTTCTTTCTATTTTTCACAACCTAAATAGGTTGTTCCTAAACAGGTTCCACAACGGACATGTGGACGTTTCAGTGATCTCTTTTCTGGAACAGTGTTTCCCTTTCCAGGTGCAAACTAAGTATTTGGTGTGAATACTTGAGTTCTGTCACAGTGTAAAGCAGTATGTGTCTAGAGGACCTACAGAACAGAATTGCTCTGATGTCCACCTAAGCATTTGAAGGGGGAGCTATATTATAAGCAACATGGATTCATTTGGCCTTCTATACAGAGTTTAAAGGTGAGCACAGATATTCACTCCCAGATATTACATTAGTTCTCCTGCATAGTCCACAGTAATGGTTTTAGGTTGGAGAACATTTGTTACCTGACTATTGCTGCTGCCCAAGCCTACCAAAGACTAATCAAATATGAAGAAACCCATTTGAGAAAGAGTTTAACCAGATACTAGGAATAGGTAGTCATTCAAATTGGAAACAGTAGCATTTTTTTTTTTCATTTGTGTACTATGAAGTGACTACAGTCAAGGAAAAATGTATTTTTCAGTCCAAAAATTTTCAGCCCTTACCCTGGGAAAAATTACAGTATGAACAGCTACGTGCAACTATTTAATAAAACTCATTTTAGGTACAATATCCATTATTTTAACACATCACCAGTAAGAGACTTAATGATCAGAAGCCATGGGTTCTTCCCTCTTCTTCTCCAGCCCCCACGCAGACACGTTTTAGCAGCTACAAACCCACTGTGATGCCCCCACCCGCCTGGGCACCTCCTGCCAGAGGAGGCCACATGTGATGTGTCACCTACCCTATGACTCAGTTTGATGTAAGCAATGTAATTGGTTTGATTATATTCAAATGGTTACAGCCTATCTTCAAGAATTCCTATTTCTGTACAAAAGGGACATCAGGAAATTTATCTGAAATGTACCTTTTTTGGACAATATCAGTTCTTCAGGCTACTGCATCACTTAAACACTTGTCTATTTTCCATCAGAGTTAAGTCTGCAGGATGTTCAAATAAGACAGAACTTCAAGAAATTTTACTGTATAAAACTTCACAACAATAGAGTAAAATGTATGGGGACTGTATATAGAAAAGTCTTTTTGAAAATTCATACTCAGTTCTTACTTGATTCTGTTACTTAGCATCCAAACAGCAACAGCTAGTTTATCTTCCCAGCAAGCGGATGTCTGGAATCACTATTGACACAGAACCTCCTGATTTAAAGCTTACCATCAGCACCAGCTAAAGGCAAATGCAGGAACCCAACTACAACCAGCTGTGCTTTGGATTTTGCGAACCACAGTCCCCTTGAGAGGAGTCTCGGTCCAGGAAACCCTACTGTGATCTCAACCCATGCAGGCAGCGAGTGAGAAAGCAACTTGCCTTTTGGGCATGTGACCAACAGAGAAGAGTCGAGATGATTTGCGGGCAGACCTTGCTCTGCAAAGAGAAAGTGATGCAACTGCAGCACGTGGCCTTGAGCTTTCCCCAAGGAGCCCTAAGGCTTATGAAGAAACCCCTACTGCAGATGTGACGCATTCAGCTTCAGAACCAGCTTTGCTGGAACGCACATTGATGGCCTAAGTCTCTCTCCTCAAAGTGCATTACGTAGCAGATCAGTCAAAGCAAAATGGAGCCACATAAAACATATTTTAATAGAAAAGAAATGCAGCGGCCACGGACTACAGCTCGGCCTTCAGAAATGTGCCTGCTTTAATCACTACAAAACACACCAGTTAGGCCTGTTAGAAACCTGAAATTTGTCTGTGGGAAATTAAGGCCTTTTGATGATGCTGGCTAGCAGAACACTGAGGTACCGAGTTCTCTGACATCTCTAGTCAAATAAGCCAGGGGAGGGACTAAGTACTATTTTTAATATAGCAAAACGACCTTCCATATTGACATATGTTTTAATAAAGCAATTTTTCTTCTATATCAAAAATTCTGAATGACCTCTGAATGGTGAAGACCATAAAACTTTTCTAACAATTTAGTGCTAGTGCTATAAAACGTAGCTACTTCATGGGTAAGTGCATTCAAGCCCTTGACTATATAAAGCAGGTTCAAACAGGCTCAGATAGGAAAAGGGTTGGTTGGCAGATGCACACCCTAGGCTGGGATCACAAACATCACCCGGGATTCGCTTTGGCAGCTCTTTCTGGAAACTCTGGGGACTAACACAGCATCGAGGAGTATAAAAACAAGTTGTTTCTTCGCTGAGTGGGAACTGCAGCCATGAGAAATTGCAACTTATATCACCTTCAGTTACCAAAATCTTCATTGTCACGTGAATAACAAATTTCACCAGTTAAATTTATCATTTTAACAACATGCATTGAAAAAGCTACTGAGCAATATCGCAGTTCTTGAACTCCCCCTTCCAAGAGAACCTTTCCTGCTTGAGTATCTGCTTGAGCAATGAAGATGACCCTGGATGACGGCAAGATACCAGATTGATTCGCTATATGACTCACTAGCCCTAAACATGTATTTCTTTAGAACATCTGGAAAAAATAGGCATTTCTTTGCTCATACAGTACACAACAATGTATCATCTAACATGAATATTAATCCTAAAAACGTTATTCATTTGAACAGACAAACTGCTGAAAAAGTCAGGACACTCGTAAGTAAGCAAGGATCTGTTCAGAATATATCAGAGACATCTTATCAGCTTTGAGAGAAAAAAAAAAGGAAATAAAAAAGCAGAAAGGACAAATTTATTGATAGAACAGATATCTGGCTGTTGTGAATCTACACAGCAGCCACCTTTGGGGTGAGAGTCAGAAATTAATGCACCTTGGTCCCATTACCTGCAAATTTCAAAGAGGCTACAGCACTCAGGAAAATGACAGAAGTCTTGTCAAGTCCATAGCATTACAACATAATTTCTTACAGAAGAATGAACGTGGGCAGAAATCAGAGGAACGAGCATCATTTTTGAGAGCTGTTGACTACCAGTAATTGTAGCTCCATCCTTGCTGCTCCCACCCCCAAAACAGTGATGAAAAGGAACCAAAGGGGTAATCATGGACATGACATTTGTGATCTTTCGATGGGAAAAAGCTTTCTGATAACAGATAAAGAAAGGAGCAAGGCAGGCAGAAATGTTTTGAGAAAGCAAGGCTTCACTCTAGTAAGAGCACCTGCTGAACACTAATGAAGAAGGTGCAAGTTGCTACAAAGTGGATTTACTTTTCTGTGACTGGAGCCCAGCAACCAAAATTTCATTCCTTAATTTTCACTTGTGCCTTCTAAAATTCTGTCTCTCAAAACAGGGTTTTCAGGAACAACCTGAACTACCTGGGGAATATTTGGCTACAGCCATGATGTTCTTCTGGTAATAAATAGCTATAGTTACTATAATCAGATGCAACCAGAGAAGTGTCTTTCCTGCTGAACTCCTGTGGAGCCTATGAGGGCTGATGCCCATCAGAAGAGATCTGGTCATCCCTTCCCTCAGGCATCAGAAGATGCTGAGCAAAGAAGGCACGACAAAAGTTTGCTAGGAAATTGTGGTTTCTTCAGGGTTTAAAAAGGAAAAAAAAAATCTTGCAATCTAGCAATTCTGAAAGAAACAGCATGAAAGCTGGGAGAGCACAATCCTGCAAATCCGAATCACATTTGTTCTGCTTGAGCTTGATTCTGCAGAAATATCTTTACATTGTTTCATCAGAGCCTCATTTACCCTTGGAATAAGAAATAGCAAATGGCACGGTCCTAGGGACAGCTTCTTGCACATCCTTTGACAGCTGGCACAGCAGTCCCCAAGTCCGACATTTTAGAATCATCCGTAGCAGTTCCCTCACAAGGGCTTACTCGGCAGTCAGTTAGCACAAGACTGACAGAAACGGGGCAAAGGAAGGCTTACAGAAAAGCTATCTAAAGTCTCAAGGAAAATTCTATACTGCAAAAAAAGCCCTTCAATAAGATATCCACATTTACCATGCAATGTCTTTTTGGATAAGGAATTTCAGGTCTCCATTTCCCACCCTCACGTTACCTTGGGGAACATCAGGAATGCTCATACAGTTCCTCCTCTTTGTGGCCTAAATTAAAGCACAACAACTTCACTCTATTATCCTCTGCAAGCCAATATGCACTATTTTCTCCTGCATGAGATTTTGTCACCGATTTTTACCCGTAAGTGTCCTCTTGGGAGCAGTGTGGACAAGTATGTTTATTTTTGTCAAATAACAGAGTAACTAACTGAGGAAGAGGGTAAATATGAGAGGATCAGGCCATCTGTTACACTTCACATCCAAATCGGTTGTAATATCAAATCATTCCTCCCTTTTCAAACCCACACTGTCTCTAAGCTCTGCTGTGCTTCATTTTTTCGTTTTTATCCAAACATCAGTCTTCCTAAATGGAAAAGAGCACAGAAAGATTCCTGCGTAGTTTTGTTTTAAAATGAGTCATGCAGTATAATTTCTGGAAAAATAATAGTTATTAAAAAAAAAAAGATAACCTCCCCCCCCAAAAAACAGACCATTTAAAGCTTGAAATCTGTTAAAAAATAAAAGGAGAATGATTTTGCCACAGTGAATTGAGATGCACTAAGAGGACTGCATCATGGTAACGTTCAGCTGCATTCAATAACGCTCATTAGATTATTTCTTGCCATTTCATAGGTACTCAAAAAAATCAAAAAAAACCAAACAAACAAAAAAACCAAACCCCACACCCCTAACCACAAACCACATTTAATTCCCAAAACTGTGTGGTAAAAGCCAAGTAAACACATTATAAACTGGGCATCTGCTTACCCAGGACCAGCACATGATTTTTATATTTTTACAAGTTCCGTTACAAACATATCCAAACAGATGCCGAAGTCATCTGAAGACTCTTCAAGGCAACCGTAATAAATTGGCCTTATTCAGAAGCAAGCATTAAAATCACTGCACGGATGACACCAACATAAAAACATGGTGCTAAGCTTTTCAGTGCATAAGAGAGGGGGCAAAATAAAATGATAAGGCAATAATACAGATGCTCAGAGCTAGAAATAGCAACCTCTTATACACATTGTCAGCTGTTACCAACTTCTCTTGCCCAAGTGCCTAATCTGCACTTTTACTGACAAAACAGCTGGGTGTCACCAGTACCACCTCAACAATCCAAATATTCAGCTCACTGGCAACCAGCTGCACCCCAAAGGGCTGTTAGAGCTGTCAGATATTAGGGGCTTGTATTCTGATACCCTAAAATGTGGACCATTGACCAAGCCAGATCTTTGCCTCTCAAACGCACACGCACACCCGTGCGCGCACACAGCGTGCGTTTGCCACAAGATGCAGTCTGGGTAAGGAAGAGCTGGATATCCGGGAAAAGAGGAAAACCTGGATAATAAGATTGTTGGCAACATGCTTGAGGAATGTGGTGCAGATTGCACTGATCTGCAATTCACCAAAGTTCAGCAAAAATCCCCACGAAGGCACAAAACAACAGGAGAGAGCCTCGGGGCAGCACTGAAATAGCCCGTGTGCCACTCACCGTGCCAGAGAAGAGTCCAGCTTCTCCCACAAACCCAGGGCATGTCCCTCGGGTCCAGCACTGAGCCCGAGACCACTGCGGGGCTGTGGTGACTACGCAGGGCCAGAGACACCAACCTGCTCAGGACATCGACTTCAGGCACTTTCTTTGTTCAACTTAACAACACAGAGTGTTTTGGGACCCCAGCTGGTCCTGAAAGTAGCTTATATGACCCTGGTGAGTTAATCAAGTGCACCTGCTAATACACTGGATAATAAGGCTTGCTGGATCCAGACTGACTACACATCTGTGGCCTGACTTGCCACTAAACCAACCAGTTAAACCACTCACAGCAAGGAAAGGTCACTGGACTGGTAGCTGCACTTTGTTGTCACCTTTCTGATAGCATACCGTACCGGGCGAGCCACAGCTAACACTGCTTGTGCTAGGAAAGCTCCACGTGGGTGCTGGGAGCAACAACCATGTGCAGGAGGCCAACAAAATGGTCCTAATCCAGTGCAACCACAGGTTATTCATACACTGCAGCACCATAGTAAACACTTCACAAATTCCCTCTTTTGCCAATGAGGCACTGCATTTTTTCCACATGTAGCAGATGACAGGATCCGGATGTAGCTGCAAAGACGCAAACCCAGTGTAAAACTCAAATGACTGCTGACCTCTGCCAAACTACTGAATCAACCTGCTCCAAACCTGGAGCTGAATGCTTACTAAAGCAAACAAAAATCAACAGTTGCTCTGAGAGTCCACTGGCCTGACCCCACATAAATGAAGGAGTAATGAAAAAGGCTGCTATCAAACGGGCACTGAAGGGCAGCTGGAGGTGAGAACAAATTTTCAGGAAAGAACAGGGTTCAGTTTTACTGCCATTAGGGCAGGCTCGAATAGAAGGGAGAAACTTCAAACCCCAGATTTTATTAATGGGTAAACACAGATGAGCCTCCACATCCTCCCACTGCATTCCCACAATCCAGTTTTTTGTTTTCCTTCGGGATTGCTAGAGCACAAAAGTAACTCTCTGCTCCTATATAATTTAATGCATGTCTTCTTTTCTAGTCTGATTTTCAGATTTTCCGGTTCAAAATATCAGAGAATTTATGCATTAGCAATATGACATGGAAGAGCAGATACTACAGCAAAAGAAGAGAGAACATTTTAATTGGAGAGTATTTAACTTCCGAATAAATTGTCTCACTGAATTTGTTACCCAAGGATAATTTCAAACACCTTTTCACATTCCCACATTTTTGGGAAATACTTGATAAAATAAATCAGAACAGCTTAAAATAATTGTTTTTTAAAAAGCCTGTTTTAGTTCTAAAGGAGTTCCTAATGAAAAACAGAAATGGAGGCATTTTATTATAATGTTTCTGTCAGTATTTCCATAGTAACTTTTGAAAAAGAAAGAATTCTTCATGTGTATAACAGATCAAAGAGAAGAAAATATTCAGCATATATGCTCCGACTTCACCCATTGACTCCAAGTAATAACATTTCTGTCTTCTATGCAGATATGACCTATGTGGGACCACAGTCAATCAAGGGTATTTGACCTACCATGCTGAACATGACTGTAAGTGAATCTCAGAGACAGGAATGCAGAACGTATGATGCTGAAGTCCTGATTGATAACTCAGAAGTCAGTTATAAATAAATCAGGAACAGTTGGGAGTGACTGTTGTTTAGCACTTTCAGACAGACATTCAGGGCAACTGGCAGGGGCTTTGAAAGCTGTTTCCTATATTAGAAGCATGACAGAAATAGAGGAGAGGCTGCATTCCCTTGTCTTCTGCTAAAATAGCTCTTACTCAAAAACATTTCTGCAAGTTTGGCAAGGCTTAAAACTACTGCACTGTCAGATGCAGAACAAATTCAGTTCTAATTAGAAGTGATGAGATAAATTAGATAGGAATAGCAGGTATTATGGACAAGCAGAAACTAGTTTTATAACTGTTTTTAAAATTTCTAACTGAAGGTGCAATCACACCTTCCTAGGCAGAAAAACACTAAAGACTATAAAAAAATAAAAAAAGGTATACCAACTATGTGTAGAAATATATGCTAATGTTTTGTTTATGTGAGAGCATATGTTGCATAATAACTATGGACAGGAAGGCTCAGTTTTGAGAAAGGAACAGGAAAGAGAGAGCATGTATTTTTTGGTTCTGTTTTCAAGTAAAGTATCCTAAGTTGTGCTTGCAGAGGAAGCTGCTGTCACAAGGCTGCCTTGCCTCTAGCTTCTAGATAAGTTTATGGTGGGTTTTTTGGTGCATTTGTTTATGGTGTTTTTTTGTGATCAAGATATATTCATAAAATACTGTAGCATTTGCTAGTTCATTGGTTGAACAAACACATTGTGCTGCCAAATTACACAGTGACCTTAGGGAGCAATTAGGAGTTTGCAGTACCAGTGAGAGTGGAAAAATATCAACACATAGATTCAAAATTCTGTGTCTCACTTCATGCTACTGCTTCAGATTCGTAAGTGAACTCAAATGACAAACAAGATGCAAACTTGATTGAAAACAAAACGGATACGGTACAGTACTTACAAATTCTTAGGACAGGAATCAATAAAAGTTAATTGGCATTAACAAAGCAAACCTGTTTTTTCCTTACCCAAAACTCATCTGCATAGTATTTTGCAGACAGACATGTTATTATCCTACCCACACTTTAAGTCACCCTGAAACAAGTAACTCCAAACGAGAAACTCTGTGATCAGGGAGTGCAACACCAACCCCTGGTAATTTTGCAGGCTCTTAGCAGAAACAGCTGCTGTGGTTCAGCACCCAACTAACGCCTGATACAAAACTTCTGGTTCTGAGCCAGCTGGTTCACAGCTTCTTAGCAGATTCACATTTCCTGATGAAATACCATGAACTCCATTCACCAGCAAATTTTAGACCATGAAAAAAAGATCTTGTCCACATAATCGTTCCAATAGTTTCTACAGAAAACACACTGCAGTATCAGCATTAGAAAACTTAACTTCCTTCTAAAGGAAGTTCCTTCCTTCTTCCTTCTAAAACGCAACTTTTCTTCTAAAGTTAACCCAGTAAAAATTAAGGCCGAGTTCACAGATTCTAGGCTCAACTCTTTTCACAGCTGGAAGTGCATACACAAGACCACATCTTGCTCATTGGACTGTGTTTCTCCCATCATGACAACTGCTAAAAATATGCTTACTGAAAGAGAAAGAATTCATCAAATCCTTTCTTTGTTATGGATCATCACATTGCAGAAATAGTTTCCTTTTACCAGAACAGTCTGCATAGATGTATTTTAAGTTAATTACCTTTAGGTGGAAAATATGACTTGCTTTCAGCTTTGTGAGGCCAGTCCACCACAAGAGGTCCAAACCTACGAAAGCTGGCAGTGATCTCATCTACAAAAAACAAATGAGACACCTTAGAGAGAAACTGAATACTGACAGTGGCAAAATCATCATTCTAACTTAAAAAAACATTACAGATGGTTTTCCACATCTTTTAAAAACAAGGAAAACTGAAATAATATACGTATGAAATGTCTAAATATTCTTTCACCTCTGTGCTATACTCAGCTACTTAAAAATGACTTTGCCTTCCCTTAATGCAGGGTTGCAGCAGGATTAAATGCAAACATGATCTATCAAAAGTGAATATGCTTCAGCTGTGGTCTACTTCTAATAATAGCCACAAAGCTGGGTCAGACGCAGCCACCTGGGACTGATGGAAGAGTTACATGTCAGCATGGCCACTCCTTGTTGCATGACCTAGAACACAGGCTGCATCAGATGACATGACTGCGGGGGGGGGGCTACACCCTTTTCTGTCCCCCCTGAGCATTTCCCTTGAACTAACAAATTATTTTTTTGCCTTTGACACATCATTTAAAAAAAAAAAAAAAAAAAAAAAAAAAGGAAAACACCTCTCGAAAACCTAAAAACAGGACAATTTTGTTTTACATGCCCATATTTCTGGAAAAAGCATTTTCAGTTCTGCTCATATTTTTATCTATATTATGTCTAATGTGATGCTAGATAAATGTAAGCGACAAACCATCCAGGGGAAAAAAAACAGTCTGAAGAGAAAGGAAGGAGTTTCCCAACTTTTAGATTGCGATTTGAGATGTGGACAATTTATATGACCCAACAAGCTGCACATCAGGCACCTAGAGCCGCAAAACACATGCACGTATTCAGAGGCTGAAGGAAAAAGGTGTTTTTGTAGAGATGTCTCAAAAGGAGGGTAATAGCTCCCAGGTGGCTGCACTGCTTCCCTATGGGATGAGGCCGAGTGTGTATTTTGGGCCGGAGCAATCGGCAGTGCTCATGGCAGCAATACCTGCTGACTGGCTCCTTCCGACAGCTGCTGATGGAGATTTCCCAGAAGCAGCCCCCATTCCAACAGCCTCGTGACTCGCTGTGTGACACAGGAGCTGCATTCGAGCTGTTGGTGAACTATAGGCTGGCCAACCTCTACTGTGCCTTGTTTAGGCTTAGCAAGATGGAACCATATAGCTATTTCTCTGTATATAGTTTAAGCTTTTAACCTTGGCAGAAAATCAGAATCAGTGATGCCTTTAGGTTGGGTGGGAGGAGTGTTGGCATGTACAAGTAAAGCAGGTATGGACTGAAAAAATGACTTTTCCTACTAAAATAGTTATTATTTTATAACTATATGAAATGGTTGCATTTGTCAATTGAATCACTATCTGTACTGGGGATGAGAGCTGTTTAAAGTCCAATTTATGATTATGGTCGGAATGTATTAACAAGGTACTTAGAGTGCTCAAACATTTTAAAAAGAAAAGGAATATAGAGGAATGATAGCACAAACTTCCCTTTTTCAGTTTTCCCATTTTACACAGAGAGACACTTCTGTCGTTGTCTTTTCTGTTCTATAGTACAAAAGAACTTCAAGTTCTCAGATCTGCCGGGGGATTTGGTTTGTTTTAAATAATGCTACAAGCACTACAAGTGAAACACACCTGTTTTATAAAAAGGTGATCTTTCCTAAGTAATTATATGAACGCCAATTCCCCCCACCATCATAACTTTTTTACAGTACCTTCATCAATGTCAGGAGGAAGACCTCCAACAAACACCTTTCTAGAATAGCGTTCCACTCTTTCACCATTCTGACAGCGTGTTGGAGAGCTGAGACCCGACGATAATGACTGATCACCATGACTGTCGTCTAGGAAGCCATCTTCAAAAGGAAAGAGTGAAGACCGACCTGAAACAGATTTTGTAGTATCTATAGTTAAAGCTATTTTCTAGAGAAATAAATCTTTCAATAAAAACATAAGTGTTATAACTCCCTTTTCTTAAGGTTCTGTTTTGTTTTAACAGAATCTGCTTTAAAGGGCTCAATTAAGTACCTCGGTAATCTAAAGTATTTAACTGTGTTATTCTTAGTAGACAAACCTAACTTAGCTTTAAAAATAGAGGTTCTTGTAAAGGTCTAATAAATAAAAAAACAGGTTATGTGATTGTGTGCCATAGCCACAGAAGGAACCTTTGTAAGATTTGTATTTGAAACCAATTTTGAGAGATTTAAATCTTCAAGACCAAGTCTTAAACAGCAGATCCCTCCAGCCACTGCTCAGAGGCTCGCAGGGTCCCAGCCACAAGGCTGCATCATCTCCTCCTCCCGGGCGTCGAGGGGCTCAGGCAGAGGAGAGCAGAGAGGCAAAGAGCAAAATAAGCAGAGAAAACCTTTGGGGAGTTGATACTACACAGGTAGGCGGGGCAAGCAGCTTAGCTAATAGGATCCAATCTTTAAAAGACTTACTAAATAAACCACAAAAGCTTACATTCTACCTGAAGAGAAAAGTTGTTAACTGGGACAACCTGTTAAGCTGCTATTCGGTGTTAAAATATACTTTCAGTAATGAACCAACACAAACAGCTGCTATTTGCCTGGTTGATGACAATACATAATTGATCAGCAACCACCAGATGCAACTAGCTTGTTGTTATTGACAGCGTATGCAGGAATTATTGTAGGAACAGACATTAAACCAGAAGATAAGAAGAATAAAGAAGTATTCAAAGACTTTATGTAAGGAGTACTGTAGCTCATGCCAACTTTAGCATTTATCTTCCTATACCTGAGCTGAAAACTAAATCCTTTAATACAGAGAGACATAGAAATGGAAACCACATCTGAGCTCTGAAAAGGCTAATTGCCTCCTCATATCATGGAGGATTGCGTCCAGGGTGGAATTATAATTGATACAAACAGTTTATAGCAGATTAAAAATATCCATATATGATATATATAATTAAACATAACACACATAATTAAATTCAAAAATAATGAAACACATTGAAGTGACTTCCAGCAAAAGCTAAGAGTTAATCTATATTATGGTGTTAATAATATATGGAAGTACAGGGAAGTGAAAATGGGAGGAAGGAGAAAAAACAAGATGTGCAGGGGCACACTATAGTAAAAATAATGCCTATCCTGGGAGAATCCATAACAGAAACTTCAGTAGTAAAGCACAGATTACAAAAAGAAGCAGTAATCCTATTTATGGAGAACAAACAAACGAAAAACAGATGTTCTGACACACAATGAGCACCAGCCTGAGCTTTTAGGAACAACCAGGTACAAGAAATGGATTAGAACATACTGAGTGCATCACGTTGACGGAGATTTTAGGTGCAAAAATCTACTGAAGCGCTACATTATTGCGCTTGGAAGCACTAACATGAGAATGTGGCAAGTGCCACAACTCAAAAAGGATTTGGGGATGCTGCTAGTCAAAGTCTAGAACAACTAGTTGTCAGAAATGGCAGCTTTATGCTATAAAACATGAAAGACCATTCTTGCTGAACTGCTCAGTAACACACTGGTAGGTCATGCATATACACACATACACATTTCTGTGTAAGAGCATATGCATGAGGAGAATAATTAGGAAGGCTAAAATTGCATAGGACTATCAAATCAAAACCTCCCTAAAAAGTAGGCAATTTGAAGTATGTCATTTTTAACAAGCTAAATAATCTGTTCTAATGTATTTTCCCCATCAACTTACCTTCACATAAAATATTATTAGCCATTAATAGAATTTGACATATCAAAGGAAGGCATACTGGAATACAATAGATGATCTAAAACATTATAATTAAATAAAATACACAGATATTTAAAGGGAATAGGAAATGCTTGTTTATCGTCTCTTCTACACCGCACAGGCTTTTTAGGATGCTAAGAATTTTACATGGGTTCAGAAAATGGAGTAAGCATAAGAAAAACACATCCTATTGCACTAAATACTGGGACACCAACTCAAAAAAAAATCCCCAGAGACAGATCTCTGGAGGAGTATTACGGGAAGGCATCTCTAAATGCTCTCTTTTATATGCTGGTTTCCTTCACCTGGAGTGTACAAGCTGTCAGTGTAGGAGAAGAGACGCTGGGCTGCCTTTCCATGGCTCTGCTTACACGTCTGATAAATAATTGAAAACAAAACCCAAGATACCTAGAAGAGCATGATTCAGCAGCTCTAAGCAGCAAGGCTGCAAAGCAAAGGCTCATCTTTTTGCTCAAAGAGAACAGGGGATCAAGTAGAGCGCAGATAGGCTATTGCAAACCACAAGAAACTTCTGACAAAGCCTCTTTCACTAAAGATGCTTAGTCACAGTGATAAGAGCAAACACAATATTGTCAATTAAAATAAACTAAGAGGAGGTCCTGCCCTAATCTGCCTCCAGGTACTACCACAGCAAAAAGGTAAAACCAGTAATTAGGAGGGAAACATGAGACCATTTGACAAACAAATCCTTTAAAATAGACGATGGTAGAATTTCACACCTAAGGTAAGAACGCTCAAAGCAACATTATAAAATTCAAGGCAATGAAAAAGCATGAATGCCATGGACTTAAGAACTATACAAGTAGGCAAGTCACAAAATCCCTAACATAGAGGACAAGACAAAAAAAAAAATCTACTTCTTACCACAGAAAAGACAATTTCACACAGGAAAAAATATTATGGAGTGAAACATGCTTTTTAGTTGCATAAAAAATATTGAAAGTCCAACACATTCAGAACTTGCCCTGTTTTTTATCACTACAGTTTGCATAAGACGCTCATTTTACAGCCTAACTTGCATCCATCAAATTACTGCCACATCACTGTATTTCACTTCTACAAGTAAATATGAATTGCAGTAAGTCAATTGTGTCTGATTTCCAAACTCTTCCCCATTTTGGTGCCATTTAATCAATCTGGAAATATCTGCCACAAACTTTTAATGAGATTAACCGGGGTTCCCATTCATAGACGGGATATTTTATACGTGACAATCTTTCCAAGTGGTGTCAGTGCCATGGAAGCACTGAAGAAGCAGAAGCGTTGGGATGCTTTCAACAACTGTAACAACCCCTCTTCTCAGAAAAGATGGGCAAGGGAGGAGGGCCACCAAAATTGGTTTTTAATACTACATTTTAAAAAAATAATTTTGCTATTGAAGAAAATACAAATATTTGGATTTGAATAGAAATAGTTCAAAATCTATATTAAAAAATGCACCAGTATAGTCTGTATAGCTAACTACAACTCAGTCTGTATATATGCAAGTTACAAGCTAATTCTAGGCTATCAATTTGCTTGAACGGCTAATTTTGTCTCTAAGCTTCCTCACAAATTTGATGCATCTCTAAACTGCAGTGAGGGGGAAAAAATGACATTCAAAGTGATACAAATCACATGCTTAGCTGTCACAAAAATACATTTTTCATTTCTTTCATAAATCACAAGAAGAAAGAATTAAATTTGGTGCCAAAGCATCTAAAGCACTGCATAATATTCAGAATTAAAAGCTGCAGTGCTCACTGCAGCACAATATTTAAAAGCAGGATAAATCAGTAGTTTTTTTGGTGGTCATTAAGCTTGTTATTGCCCATGTTCATTAATCTGTCGAAACAAACTTACATGCAGCACTGTACTACATTTGTAAAATATTTTCAATCTGTTTTTATTTTAGGGTTGCTTAAACAATGAAATACAATTAAAAGGGGCTCAGTCAAATGTTATTTCTTTTCCTTTTCATTATCAATAGTCAGTGCTGAGGACAATTATTACTATTGGTATTCACCATGTCCCACCACAGGCAATCCAATGCAATAGCTGAGTGTAATATTCAGTGAAAGAAAAGATGCCTCACCAAAGAGAAGTACTCATCTGTCAATTCACTAGCAGCAGCAAAACATTTCAAGTTACCTGTTCAAAATCATGATTGTTTTAAGCTGTTATTAGAGATATTTTGCAAACAAAGAATACCAGATTGATTTATAAAAAGCAATTGATCAACAAAATAATAATAAAATTGGTAACATCATAAGAAAACTAAATATTTACTCCTCACACTATTCAGCAAATAAAACATTTAGTAAATACTTTTACCTCTTCTCCGCCCATAGCTCCTGGCTGCATGTAAACACAGAAGAAAATTGTCGGTATAGCTGACATTAGATTTAGCTCCAAAAGCAAAGAAAATGTAGCTTCGACTTCTTCTCTTTCTCCCTCCCACCATAAAGAAGGAAAATACATTTTTAAAAGTTCAAGATGAATTTCAAACAACCCAGGACAGAATAAAAAGCTTCAAGATGACGCAGCCAGGGGAAAAAAATGAACATACCTGCTGTGCAAGTTTTCTATATATCAAAGTAATTGAAAAAATAGAGCAGGCAAATCAGACTTATAACACTATAAAAGAATTTTGAGTTATGGTTTTAAGAAACAGTAAACATCACCCTAATTAAAATAATTCATTTCTAATTTTATTAATCAGTTTGTGGATAACATTTTCCAATTATTTTTCAAGGTAAATAGTTAGCCACCTGAAAATGCTAAAATCCTATGAAAATTAAACTCAACATTCAATAGGTCCAGACTAATAAAAACAGATTAACTTTTTTTTTTTTTTTTTTTTTTTAATAACCATCAGGTTTTTTAAATAACCATCATATACCATTTCAGTATGACATTCATCTATGGCAAAATCCACAACATTGTACAAGTGCAGAAGTAAGCCACAGAGCAATCAAATATTTGATGATATAGACAGAAATGCAAAAAGCAACACTTTTTGTCCTGAAGCTTTAGAATACAAGAAAATTATCTGAAAAACAGTATCTTTATACTACACGGGAAGCTCAATATTACAAGAAATATCTGTGGCCCTCCCAGATAAGCGAACACCTGGCTAAGAGTCAGGCCAGGCTGTTCCACCAGAAAGCAGGGCCAGAGACGGAGCCCGGGTTTGCCCTTCTCTGCCCAAGTGATGCGGCCGCACTCGCACCCTCTCCCAAACCCAGCTCTTGCCCTACACCCTGTGTACACCCTCAGGAGCTGCCCAGCGGTCAGGTCTTCCTCGAGACCCCTGGAGCTCCCTCCATTCCTTTAACCGCCTCATCCAGGTCTTTCTCCCACTTCCACACACTAAGACCTCTTCCTATAAAACCTCAGTTCTTTCCCTATAGAAACAGGGATGCACTTTTTCCTGTCACTTATAGGGAATACACGTGTACTTTTGCAGCTAAACAGGAACCTCTATTTGTACAGAAAACTTTTTTTTCCAGATGGTTTCAAAATTTAACACAAAGAAGTCATTCCTTCCTAGGTACTTTATAACTTCCTAGCTACCATCGTAGTGTTGATGAAACATAGCTACTTTAAAAAGATTAGGAAACTAACGGATTTTACCAAAAAATATTTAAACTGATAGTTGCAGGCAGAAACCTATTGATTGTGCAACTCTGAACTTCACTGAATGATCATGATTGCATTAGCAGAATAAAGTTGCATAAACACTATGTCCTAAATTGCATGCATGAATTAAAGGTACTTTTTTTTTTTTTTTTTTTTATCTTCTGATAATCTTGGAACTTCTTCTGATAATCCTGGAACTTTCAAAAGTCTGTAACTAAGATGAGACGTTGTTTCAACGAAACAAACTCAACTGAAATGCTGCAATGTTAACCACAGCTCGAGAAGATCTATATGAAACTGAGGAAAAGGAAGAACCTTAAGATACTGCAAATTCAAGCTTTTATCTGGCAGTCAAGGGAGTGGTTCTCTCTCGGGCATAAAAAATGTATTTGCAAATTTTTATAAAGTTTATGAATTTTACCTCATCAACTAGAAAACCACCTTTATTCTCACTCACTGCCAAGACTGGGGGTAAGTTTGGTTATTTCTATATTGTTTAAGTTGGAAAGTTCCAACACAAAAAGGGGCCATCTTTTTATCAAAAGCAAAACATGCAAATAAATACCAGAACTACACAAATGATTTCCCACAATCAACAAGGCAGGTTTTGGCAATTCATTTGAAAGAGATGAAGCTAAATAGCTAAAGAAAATAAAGGACTTTGACTAAACAGATTCTCATAAAGTGGGCATCACCTAGTATATGTCTATGTGCCTACTGCATGTAGGCCTGAATCACATAGCTCAGCTAGAATACCTGAAAGAAATCCTAGAAAATGCCCTACTGCGTAAACCTGAGGGTCTGGCCAGAGAGAAATACTCTGTTTTCAAGAGGGACGCTAGAAAGAACATGTTAGACTGGCCACTACTCCTCTCTATCCCTTAGCGCGCATGGTGTCAGGAGCCCACTCCTGCTTTTACCAGCTGCCCACAAGGCCTTTAGATCACAATCTGTCTAATGCTTTTTGGAACCTGCTGATATCATCCACTGCCACAAGTTCTGGGAGCAGCAAGTTTTGGAACTTGCTGCTCCCAGAGTAGTAGATGGAAACACTTTCTTTTGTGGGCTTTAAATGGATCTACTAGAAGTTTCTCCAAACATCTCTCATTTTGCTGTGGACTGTGGCCCTCACCTATCACTTTCGCTATTTTGTAAGGCTCCATCTCACCTGCCCTCAGGTTTCTCCTCCCCAGCCTGAAGGGTCTCTGCTTGTTAAATCCCCTATTATGACATACATTTTTCACAATAGATTTCAGTTATAAGGTAACAGAAAATAAAAATTATTGGCACCTGGCAAAAATAGACAGCAGTGATGACTACATGAAAATTCATCCTAGGATTGTGCATTATCTGACATGGCTCAACTAAATGCTGTCACAGTACATCAGTACAAGAGGTGTAATGATATTTTACAGCTCAATATCCCCAAGAACCAAGCCTTTTAAGTTAAGAACAACATAAAACACCTTATTAGATCTCCTGTTTCCCTTAGCAAGAAGAGATGTTACTCATGTGAAGAAGCCATGAGTTTCCATTCCAACTGTTTTTTTTTCTTTTTCAATTCTAGTTAAGAACTTAATTTTTATGGATTAGAAACTG
>JAWLRI010000060.1:2685806-2700806 GCA_034781795.1 Crypturellus tataupa | reverse complement strand
CTGCTATACATAGGAGGAAACTAGTAAAATAATTTAAAAATTTCACTGAAACACAAGCACATTTTTAAAACAATTTTTAATGCAGCCAATCACATGGTACTGGTATTTATTGAGCATGTGAAAAATCACTATCATTAGGAAATTACCTCCATAGAAACTTGAGTACTTGTCAATTATGTCAAAAAGATCAAAAGTTTTCAGCAGTTTCCTTATGGCCATATTAATATGCCAGAGAACCTTCAGGAAACGTTTTTCAAATGCATCAGACCTCATTAAAAATTTAATCTTAAATCTATAGACAAGCCAATATACTTCTATTTTGTTCATATAGCAGATATAGACAGGATCATTATTTTTTCCTTGTGCTAGAACCTGGACGGTGCACAAAGGTCTTTAATGAATAAAACGAGACAATTAGAAAGATGGATACAGTTGTTATGATGCTACTGCATTATAGCAATTACTATATGCTGAACTGTGAAAATTATTTTGACTGGTTAAGTAAACCCCTTAAAAATTTGATAAACCAAACCAAACTAAAATGCCTACATCATGACATTTCCTATGCCAAGGCAGATAGCAAATTATAAGTTAACCATTTGCTCTATAAATTAATTTTTCTGTCCTCACAGAGATCTCTTTTTTTTTTTCTTCTCTCTCTCTCTCATTCCTTTATTGTAATATAGGACCGATTTGTCCTTTGTCTGTGATTAAATAGATGGTTAGCATTTCAAGGAAATAATAAATTTGCAAATTCAAAAATGGCTAGCTCAAAAGAGCTAGATCTAAACTATTGCTATAACAAAGCTAAAGATGAACTTGATCAGGATGAAGACATAAGGAGCATTTATTTATATTATTGCATTTTACAGAAGACAACAGAAAGCGTTTTCAGAACGTTAGAAACAGTTTTTCTTCATTGTTAATGCTAAATCTTATCTTGTTCTACCAATGATAATGTCCACAATATCAAAGATACACATCTTAAATATTAGTAAAATAGCATTATCTCTATAAAAAAAATTGAACATATCAAAATATGAAATTTGGAATTAGAAGGGTTAAAGAAAAGCTTATTTGACAAGACTGGGAACCTCCTTGATTTATAGACTACTGGTATCTTATTTCTAACTTGGAAAACTCATTTGACTTGAAGCATTCAGAAGTTCAGAACAATACTTGCTTTAGGACAGTATGAGTTATGCAATAACATTCTAAATTTGGAAAGGAAAATATGTCAGGCTTTTTGTTTTGAATAGTTAGTCTCTGAAGTACTTCAGGGATCTGGAAGTTTACAACCGAAACAATTCCAGGGAAAACTGAAATAATGAAGCCAGAGAAGGCGAGGGAATCAAGGATAATCACACAATGTATCTTTGCTATAACAATATCTCTGTAACACACAATTTGAACTCAGTGAAGAACTATTTTTGTTGAACTAGCATTAAAGAGTAAATGAACAGAACAATCTAGGAATCCTGCTTTTATACCGTTAAAATACTCAGACAATGAACAAGTATTTTTGTGTATTTAAAAAGAAAGCCAGATGCTAGAAATACATGCAACATAGCCAGAATTTCTGTCATCTGCTTTAAAGACCTCATTTGGGTTATTGGGAATTTCTAATATTAGACATATGAATACTGTATCTTTGTAAATTACTAGACAGCTCTTAAACTTGAGTATGAAAAACTGAATAAGCTCAAGATTGTTTAATGAACTGGCAAAACTCATAAGAAAAACACAGAGACAGGTAAGGAATGTTCTATTTAAAAAGTGAATTTTCACATAGTTGGATGCATATGACAAGCAGTAGCCAAATCTGAAACAACTTGGGTAACTTATTTTGTAGCAAACTAAAAATTAAATATGAATTTGTGCTCATAATCAATTCATCATTTCTTTCAAACTGAAATAGCAGTTAAGATTGACAAGAACAGTTTCCATACAAAAATCAGGCAGATGTTTAATAAGAATAGCATAAGTGTACTGCAAAAACTGTTCTTTGGCTAACAATTTCTAAAGAAGAAACAAGCTGATAAAGGAATGTAGCATGATAAAACTGAGCTAGTCAAATGTGTAAACATGTAGAAAAGTAAGAACTATATTTGGAGGAATAAAGAATTAAACATGGTCTCTATTAACTTTTGTGTTTCTTGCATTAGTATGTTTGTACTGAGCACTATATGCATAGAAATCTATTTTTTTCTAAACAAGTTTTCTATATATTTTATCTTTTGTAGATATTGTCCACCCCATTTTGCCCAGGATATCATTTCAGTGTGGGAGATCTGGGGGGCCTATTTTCAGTGATGAGCAATGCAACAGAACAGCTTGGATAGGAAAATATTGTTCTTTCTTTCCCTTTTTTTATGTCTGCCCCAGGGAATAACTTTACAAAAGACTTCTGACCTCTACCTTTTGTAAGAGGTGTTTGAAAGAAAGGATTAATGCAAGTAATTGGGATTTGGGGATTGGGATGAATTGTTGTTCATCTATGAGTGGTTTCAAAAGATGGTTCTCAATCTCTACCGATAGATAGGCTGGATGTGCAGATGGCAGTTAGGATAATTTGGTGATACCAGCCTCAAAAGTCCCTTCTGGTTCACTTCTTCTCAATACTAGCAGAGCAAGCATTCCAACAAGCTCTTTGCCAATATATGTTGGCATGTCACCAGTTCCACAAGCTGAATCCCATCACTGGTAAAAACACAGTGCTACTTGCAAGCTGTATGCAAGATCCACACAGCAGACCTCAAATACTCCATCTGGACATGTGAACTGCAAAGCATCTTTTCAATTTGCCATTTGATACCCAGAATTTTTTTTCCCCAACAATTCAGGCCATAGCTCCTCAGGCACACTTAATGGTTTAGCATCTGTGCAGGAGGGGAGACATTTTCGTTGTTTGGTTGAGGTATAAAAGTAGATTAATGATAAAGTTCACACTCTTAACAGCTTGGGTGACAGGAACTGTCTTCATACTGCCTCTGAACTACTGAATCTAATCCCTGTCTGCGAGTTTCCTCACTTCTAGCATCATGCATAAGGGTTATGGAAAAGTTTGGCAAGGCCTGATCATAAATGCTGCAGAAACAGATGGCACTCGTTCACAGCAAAGAGGATTGCACAAATGAAAGGAATGCACATTGCTGAGGCTGCGAAGCAGCAAAAGTTGTGGAAAAGCAAATAAGGTAGTAAAGAGCTAGAAAGTGGGATTAAAAGGAAGAAATGTTAAGAAATTTCTTTCTCCTAGAAAAAGCAGTTTTAGCAGTCAATGATAAGAGATGCTGCTCTCAGCAACGGCCAAATCAGAACTCAGAAAATGCAGACGCTACTATAAAAACTTGATAGGGAGAAAGAAGTGAGAAGGATTTCTAACTGCTGCCCCCATGGATTTTTTTTTTTTTTTTTTTTAATGCATATAGAAGGGACTTTGAGGTATCAAAGAGTCCATTTACTCAAGGCAGAAGCAGGGCTAACTATTGCTCCTAACAAGGGTTTGTATATGTATATATAACTCTGAAAACCTAACAAGGCTGTGTATACAGTGACAGTCCATACACTCTGGGACACTCTTGAAACCTTTGCTATTCCATCATTCCTCCAATGAAATAAACTCCGGGCTCTTCACAGTTTAACTAGGTTTTGCTTTGAAAATCATAAGCATTTTTTCTTCCTTTATATTATTCCATACATGAAGATGAATCAGCGACAAATCAGTTGACTGACTTCATAGCAGCACTAAAGATTTCAGTGAATTTAAGTAAGAAGGTACCAGTCTTCTTGGACTTTAGTTTGCCCTGTTCTTTTTCTTTTTTTTTTCTACTCCTGTCCACTCTGAAAATGACAACATTTAGCAATTTATCTTACAGACTGCTTGAAATTTGGAATTGAGCTATATAACCAGAAAATGAGTAAGTACCAAGTCCAATCAGTGTTTTCACAGAGATGGAGGGTTAAACTAATTCCAGATAGCTTTCAATTTTATAGCAAATTCAGGCATCAACTTTTGGACCTCTATTCAGTAAAATCTTTACTAGCATAAATCCTACTCAGAGTAGGGGAAAAAAAAAGAGGAAAGAGGAAAAAGGAAGGGAGGGAGGGAGGAAGGGAGGGAGGAAGAAAAGAGAGAGCGAGGAAAAAGAAAAACTATTAGAGGAGAAAAACACCCCTGGCAAGTTAGCTGCATAATCACTCAGAATATTAACACTGCAAAAAATATGCTTTTGTCAACTACTAAATTGCCATTTAGCTACTGAACTGAAGATTTTGAAAGACAAAATAGAAAATTTATTGGATTATTTAAGAACTGCTCATTTCAAGGTGTATCAATTAAAACAGCAAAAGATTTAAACACAAGATCCTATTTCAGAAACTTTCCTTTAAGGTTTGAAAAAAAAAATACACCTAAGATATAAAGAGCCAAGTACAATAGATCTCAAAGAGACAAAGCAACTTTAAAAGTCATCGAAGCAAGTAAATACAAAATTAAATCATCTCTCTGACACTACATTTTCTGTCACAGCACAAACACTTCCCCGTTTAACTATTATCGAATTCATACAAATATCAAAAATGTTTCCCAAAATAATACCTCAACATACTCCTCAATCTATTTTATTTAGATCAAATGACTAAATTACACTTCTATGAAAAACAGAAAAGCCAATCAGATGGGGAGCAAACAGTACCAGGCCTCGCAGATGATACATGTCCAGAGAAGCATCAATAGCAGTGCAAAGTCACTGCATGTGGGATCTTTAGGAAAAACACAATTTCAGCAGGTCACAGGTTGGTTTGTTTTTAAATCTACTTTTAGGGCAAGCTCATTTAATAGAAGCTAATACGAACCCCTAGTAACACAGTGCTGTGCTTCTTTGGGGAAGATCTCACTCTAGTTGATTCCCCTTTTCTCTTTTTACCCCATCCACCATCCTTGCACTCAAGTTTGCTGTTGGCTTTCTGGAGTTCACCAGAAGTATTCGTGGTAGCTCACCAACTAGCATGCAGCTGATCACTTCTAATATATCTAGTTAAAGGAGTAGGTAGTAACTCAAAAGAAAGCCCAGTATTCCATGACATAACCAACAGCAGCAGAAATGTTGGTTTGCAAGTGGGAGCAAATGCTAGCAAGAAAAGGGGACAGAGGAACCCAGATTTTATTTAATCCAAGCAAATTAACTTATTTTCCATTTTTATTAGTATTGTAAACATTAACTAAAGTTGTCCTAGTCAATACTTTGGGTGTCTACAAGATCATAACAAATTTACACAAATAAATAAAAACTAGTAGTTCCATTTATGCCACTGCTAGAAATTATAGTATCACATTCATCTGATAAGTTGCTGTAGCTAAATGTTCTCTTAAAAAAAAAATTGTATCTTTATCTCAAGATCAAGATTATATTAATTAAAACAGAGTTTGTAATCAAGCAGTGATATTATTTGTAACTTTTTATTTTGAGAGTTTTTTTAAGATTAAAACTAGTTATGTATTACTAAATCCAGACTTCTTGTATAAGCAGTAGTAAAGGAGAAAGTAGTATACATGAATTTACAAAAGTTAAATTTTATTTGGTATCAGCAAGTTCTTCAGCAGTTAACATATCCAAAACATTATCTTTCCTTGTTGTCTCAGTGTTTCCAGATGTGAATATTTGCATCTTGCTTTTGCTTATAAACTCTTCAGGATTAGGCTCAGGTCACCCTGAATATTTTGTGCTGCACATTCTTCAATAGAACTCTCTTTGTTTTGACCTTCAAACTTTACTGTTCTATAAACCTGCTTTTATATATTTACACATGTGTGTGTTTATGCGTGCGTGCGTGTGTGTGTATATACACAAGCACAACCATCAACAAGAAAAGCATTCACAGGAGTCTAGGGATTTACAAATACTCTTCTCTATCCCACTGATATTATAATTTCTGGTACTCAGTGCTTTGAAATAATGACTTATAGCTTCATATAGGGATCAACAAAATGGTGGTAGTAGGACTTCCCTAAGAGAGATTTTAAGGTCAACTGAATGGCACATGATGCCTGCTCTCAACAGGGCAATCCCAATAATTCTACGCAGGGGCTCAAGGTGACCAGTAAGGGAAATCCCATGTTTCAAAAGGTTGTAATCGATACCAGCTAGAGCACATTTGGAAGTGTGGCCATGACGGATAAGAAGGAGGTAAACAGCTGACCACCACCCGGAATAGCTGCCCTCTTGCTCAACATTTTGAGTAAAATTTTGTATCGCTGTAGGCATGAACTTAGACTGTAATATAATTTCTGAGAGGTTGTTATACCATTAATGATAAAGTGAGATTTGAATAGTAAGTCTGGGGCATTATTACTGATTCTTAGCAAGAAAAGATAAATATGCTTATGTAGCGACTATAAAAATAATGTGGAGGTGGTGTTTTGTGAATTCAGCAGCAGTTTGTTGTTTGGTTACATAGCAGTAGTTTGGTTGTATAGAAATTATATGTAGATATTACAAGTATTATCATGATTTGAATAAGTTACCTAAATTCTCCATTTTCTTCCAAAAATTACTAAGCTAAAATCTCTTTTGGGAAATTTTCTTGATCCAAACTGCAACCATTCTGACAGAAGTAAGAATAGTTCTCCTTGAATTACCTTTTCTTATTGTATTTCACCATGGCAAAGAATATGGATCATATGGGAGTTACATAGTTCCAAATTTGTCAATTTTAGCTGCATATAAAGATTTACATGATCAACTACAAGTAATTTCTAAGCCTGTATACCCGAACACTTGCTTTTTGATCTTAAATTCTGGGAAATCTTTAAATCAAAGATTTGAGAGCAAAAAGGAATGGTTTCATAGTACAATGACTCTGGTTTCTGGGCACTTAGTAATGACCAAAAATTGTGTGACTTCATCTAATAAATAACGAGAGGTAAAGGTCCTTATTTAATGCTTTGTGCTGAATTTTACTGAAAAGAACAATTGCTAGTATAAATTGAGTATTTATGATTCCACATCTGTAAACAGTTAATATTAAACAACTCCATATTATTTTACATTGTAAAAATGTATAAACATGTTTTGTTTAGGATCATCAGTTATTTCTATTTTTTTAGCCCTACAGCACATAGCACATCTACAGCAAGGAAGAATCTTCATTTTTACAGATTACAGAGATAGATTACAAAGTTGGCTGTAAAACTTCAAAGGGATTAGAAAGGAAATAGGATAATTAATTTTCTTGAATTTTGTTTGCACTAAAAAGACAGTTTCTTCCATAATTTGTCTACCAATGAAAGAAACAAGAGAATATATTCATCTACTTAGGGATGACAAGCTCAAAACAAAAGCTCCAGTATTATGCAAAATCAGAGATGTTTCATTTGGGGACAACTCACTTTTATCCCATCTTTCAACAACCCCTACTCTGCAAGAAATACTGTTACATATTTTATAATGGACGGATATCAATTGTTTTAAGAATTCAAATTTAGCTTATTGAAATAAGAAAATTGGAATTCCCACATAAGAACAACAACAAAAAAGCATTCTGAGATCAATAACAATGTCAAAACACAGCAGGCTGTGCTGGGAAGAACTCATTTACACAGACCTACACAAATACTTGACCAGCTTTGCCATTCAATAATCTCTTTAGTTAGATTGAGCATTTCTCCCAGTTAATTACCTGACTTCAAATAATTTTGTGTACCCTATAACAAAATGTGCCATATGTCATATCTATGACCACAGAAACTGCCAAAAATTCATATAATTATGTAAAGCTAAGGGAAAAAGCACAAAGAGTAAGTATTATGCATTTAAAAAAATGCCATTAAATGTCTAAAGCTTAAAAGTTATACCTTACTCAACTACATACTTCCTTGAAAATAACTATTAGAAATTTTCCATGTTTCATTTAAAAAATTAATTTTTAATTATGTTTGGTACTATACAAAATGTAATTATAAGAATCTAAATACCTGAAGCTTTCATCAATGCATAAAAGTAAAATTATAAACCATAAAAAATTATAAAGAACTTAGTAAACTAATGTTAATACATCTGACTAATACAACATTCTAAGCAAATACTCATCTTTCAAGGTATTTTTTTTTTTCTGTGAAGATGTAAATTCATTGCAGATTAAAAAAAGTAAAAGCTTGCTGAACACTTCCATAAATATCTTTTATTCGGGTTATGGATATGTGGCAGGGAAAATTTCTTCAGAAAGTCAAGAGAAATCAAAAAAACTAAATGTCACCAGCAAATTCAATTTTAGGCAAAAGTTGTAACAACACTTCCAAACAAAATCAGCAACTCTGCAGAGATATCAGAAATTAAATTTACAGATTGAACATGTGCACGTGCAGAGCCACGTGCGTAGAGCAGCGCTGGAAAGGTTCCTGCGGAACACACTCAGTTGCATGATGTGCTCAGCCACCAGTTCTACCCAGGAAATCACAGATAACTGAGTTATGGAAGTTATTTTAAGAGAGTACACACAAACCTCAGCTAAACTACTACTACTACACATTTTTGCTTTGGCAGCATAGCTATGTGCACACACACACATATATATATATAGTATGAGAAAGAATATTGAACATAATTATTAGTCATTAGATATTAACTACTTACTATTAAGAGCCATAATATTATCTGTTCCTGGATGATGGAAGTTTATTCCCATACGCCCTGGAATGTAAATAAAAGTTATTTTAAATATTTTTATTTCAAGACTAAATTAACTTCATGAATATTAAAGATTGCCAAAAGGGATGAACTGTTGGGGTAGCTGAAACTTCCATCTATAAAAGATACAATCCCGAGAGTACATACTTAAGATACTTAACACTGGAGTAGCTTTTATATTATGTATTTAAAATAATGAAAAAAAAAAACTGCACAAAACAATATTTTTAGTACATCCTTTTACTTTGTACTAGGAAAATAGTATGCTTACCCTCTCAAAATGGGGCTGCATAGCTCAACCCACGGCTTGCTGCAGTTTTGCTATTTATGATTTTAGTCTTCAAACAAAGAGTATGGCATTAAAATTACACATCATTGTAATGGCAACACTAAGTCACTACTTTGTATACTACCTCTGACACTCAAAGTCCTTGAGTCACAGATCACAGTAGACTGGGAGCGCTTACCCCATTTTTATATTCATCCTTAAGAATCTGCTATTGCTCACTGTTTGAGATACAATATTGGGCACAGATATTCATATGTACTTTGAAAAGCACACGTGAGTCTAGGAATATTTGCTGCTGACCCCTAACATGAGAGTGTAACATACAGAAGGTTCTCCATGAACCTCAAGCAAGCCCTGCTGCTCTGACACGAGTTTCCCAGGAGCTAGAGGGATGTAAAATAGCACCAGTTTTCTCAGGTGAAATTTCGCTGATGAAAGGTTGGCTGAGATGATCTCTGCTGACTTCAGGAACTGAAAATGGGAGGAAATTCAGTTACTTAGTTGGAAAGGCAACTTAGCCCACAAAAAAATCTGTTCGTTTTCAAAGGAAGAAATGAGCTAATTCTACAATTCAGATTAGTTTTAGTTTCTTAGATTCTGAAGCTGAAGTATTAAGAAAACAAACCCTAAGGAAAGAGGGAATTTCTTCCAAATACTCCCTCACCCTCACCAAATTGAAAGCTGTATTTGATATTAGTCCTTGCTTGGAAAAGGATTTTAAAAAGATCTTTACAGCCACTTAAAATTATTTTCTTTTTATGTTTCACTTAAGTACAAGGGCTGTAATCCATTTCAGATACTATTCTATGGTTAGATTTGGGGATAAGTTTGTGTGCTAAGGAAGTAGGAGATTTATTTATTTATTTTAATACATGGGCACTGGAGCCTGGGAGCTCAAGATCACAGGCTATACTAAAGAAAAGCCAGCAAGCTCCTCCTGTAAATTCCCTTCCCTACTTCTACCAAACCAAGTTTAACAAATCTGATTTTACAGAACAGTACTGAAGCCAATCTTGAGGTTTCTTCTTCTCCAATATTTTCAGCTCCTACCAAGAAACTGAAGCCTTCTACTTGCAGCCATAGTTACTGCTGTGCTGTAATTTATACTCTTTCTGAACAGATGTAACAAGAAGTTTCAGGACACTTCAGAAACCAAGGCACAAGCAGTTTTAAAAAAGCTAATATATTTTCTTCACATGATAAGTTTCTTATTCCTTTAGGAAAAAAAAGTGCCCCCACAGTGGGAGTGTGATGAAGGAAATAGCACCTCCAGGAAAAAAAGCACGAGGGGAGAAGAAAATAAAAAAACCCCTTCCATTTCACTTTTCAGCTGCTTAGAGAAAACTCCTTAGGACATCGCCTATAGATCAGAATATACTTCCACATTAATCTGATACAGCAGGACCATTAAATCTACTATTATTTCAGTTAACCTGTGCTAAATATCCCAGAAATCTTGTCAGATTGATAGCAGTTCCCATTGCTTAACAGAATATTGATGACCATGAGTTAACATATATTTTTAGAGATTGAGCAAATAAATTAACCTATACTTGTAAATTAATATTTATAAAGGAGGGGGTTGCTATGAAAAAAAATCGAGTAAACCAGGCAGGCTCCATGGGGGCAGCCTCTCCTGCCTTGCTTTGCTGAAGCTGAAATTGTTCTGTTTGAGCAGCTACAGAAATAGAACCGTATCTGTGACATCTGGGTTGGGGTTTCTCTCCCTGCAGGCAGTCGCTGAGCCAGGTGCTGCTTGCCTGACATTTTATCACCTGCCCTTGGCCTGCTATTTTTAAACTGTTGTCAGCTATCTTTTAAGAGGAGCAGCAAATACAGGCACAAGCAGGACGTGTTCTCATATGAGCTAAGTGATAGCGGGGGCTAATTCCGTGCGACTTCAGAGAACCCCCCAATCCCACAGCAATAAATAGGGAACTACTATCAAAACACACTTGCATTAAAAGCATTCAAAGAGGCTGGTAACACAGCAGGCATAAGAGCATTAGTTACCTTTTTATACAGCTTTTTATATTAAATACATTACTTGAATACATTACAAATTATTCATGTGAAAAAAAAACACATGAAGACATCAGAAATGCATAATTATCTAAGGAACAAGAAGAGAGCATGAAACTAAAATTCTAAATTTATATATGGATACAGCATAAAACTGCAAAATGCAGTTAGAAACACTTGAAGAAAAATGTCTAGGTTAAATACAAGACTACTGTAAAACAAGTATTTTACAGGAAAAGCACCTGTATGCTATGTAGCCCTCTGCACAGTGTGCGTAAGCACATGTTTCCAACTAGAGCTTTTATATGAAATCTCTGGATAAAATTTCTACTCTCCAAGACCCTTGAGCACAAGCAGAACTGCACCTCAGTTAGGGTACAGAGGCTACTTCAGCAGTGCCCCGAGGTCAGCAGTAGGAATCCTTCCAATAACAAAGACCCAGGGTCTGTACTCAGGGTACATCTGCCACTTTCAGTCTGCTCATCCAAGTTTCATAACTGTCTACCAAACAGATTCTCAATTATATACTTTTATAACACACTTATTACTGTACTTAGGCTGCAACAAAAGGTCTTTAACACAAGTCTCTTCAACTGCTAATTCAAAAAAAGAAAAAAAAAAAAAAACTGAATCCAGTTGCATACTTGCAATCTTAAAGTACTTCAGAGCACAGACAAGGGTGCAAATATTTTTGTACAAACCAGGCTGCTCCTTGCATGATTCTTAGGCCATGACATTCCCTGAATTCTCTCTCCTAGGGGCACTGGAAGGATTTCCCTGCGTTGCCTGCTGAGGTGCTGCATGCCCAGTATCACTCTTGCCATTGCAGATACCCCAGTCTTCGGGGCCATCCCAGGTGCTCCAAGCACATACATTTGTTCTGAATTATCATACAAATTTCTGAAATATACTCAAAATACCAATATATTAACTTAGATGGATTAAATGATTTTATATCTACTATTTTCCTGATACATTTGTTTTCAAAGTCATTTCAGAGCTGTCTATACTCTTGGCCAGTTTACAGTTGTCATTTAGGTAGAAATGCTTTCAAAGGAAGATAAATTTAATTCTCAATGAGAACAGGCCTACAAATTTTACAGTGAATATTGTCTGCCATTTTTTCCTGTTTTCTTACTTCTGCCATATAAAAAACACATCCCTCATTTTCTTTAGCTTTGCCACATGCATTTCTTTTACATCTGTTCCAGATGTTTCTAAAGTACCTCCAAGAGGGCATATGTCAGGGGCTGATGATGTGATGTTGTGATGATCATTGCTGTTTGAACTCATCCTTTTCTCTCTAGAAGAGTGCTGTGTTTCTGAAACAATTTTTAAATCTTCTCCACAACTGCAGGAAGTATACTTTTCTGACGGTTGAACATTTCTATGAAATCTTTGGCAAATAGGTAACCTAATTTTTTTTGAATTGTCTGGATAATTTCAAGTTACACAAATGCTATTCAGAAAGAATGTAGTTGCAAAAATGATAATCCTGGATATCAGACCCAGGTTTACCACTATGACAGGTTTTGGCAGTGCCATGCATGCCTGTAGTGGTCACATTCTTGATTTTAAATTCTCTCTTCTCGGTGAGCTGTATATAACTATCTGTAAAATTGATCTCTGATTTCATCATTGCATTTTTGTGATCATATTGCTATTATTTTTCTTTGTGTCTGAAACATAACTTGGAAACACTAATCACCAACCAGCTCCAGATCTGTAAATGAAAGTTTTGCTTTAAGAGACTGCTGAATGGTAAAAATCTTGTCTTTTTAAGTCCATTAAATGTATTTTTGTGCCCCCCCCCCCCTTTTTTTTTTTTTTTTTTAAACTATTGGACATCATCATTCACACAGTCAAGGATTTTTAACATTACAGTTAGCTATTTGCACCATTTTCATGTCAATATTCCAAAAATCTTTTTTGTTGTTGTTGTTGTTGTTGTTATAATCTCAGGAAAACTTCTTGTACGCTGTTGCACCTCATGGTTTTCACCAAGACTGACCACATGCACTAACACAGCAAATGGTATTTGGCATGACTTTGTCTGAAATAGTGAAGTTGTTTCCTACTTCTGATCTGTCTAAATTTCCTAGGAACAAGACCTTGTTCTCACACTGACTTAATATCAGCTACCAAGTTAGGTCAAGAGGTTCCAATGGAACTGGCAACAGGACGAAGACAACTACACATTCTTGCTGTATTTGCATAGTAAGTATTTTATAATTTTTACCTCATCTATCATACGATTTCAAGGTTGGTGCCAACAAAAATCAATGCAAAACAGCAATAGTTATTTGGAGGAATAGATTACAAGGGTGGTATAAAGTCAAGCTCAGGCAAAAAAAGTGCAAAACTCAAAGCATGGGCAGCCTCCTACAAATATCTGCAATAGGACTCTAGTTTGTAACCCAACTCAGCAAACAAATACTATTGGCTCAACCACAAGCCTCTGCCCCATGGTTCACAAATGACCAAAAAGATCCTGAAAAGTAGCAATGATTTAAATTGTTACAAAATCATTTAAATTATTTTTACCTGAGTAGACCACAGATCATTCCCTCTCTCTTCTTTCACCAAAATTAGAGACACTTCACACTGATGCCGCACTAGTGTTCAGGCCTCAAATAATTTCAGCCAAAGGTGAATATAAGTGTCTGTTAGCATTTCCATAATGAATCATTAAAGAATTATAAAAATAATAATAAAAAAACTCCGTGAAGAAGTTTCCTTTTTTTGTTGTTTTTGTTTGTTTGTTTCTAAAGTGTCTCACCCTTTTAGTCACACATATAATGTAGACACCTCGTTGAGACCCAGATCTTTTTTCAAACATGCTCAGAATAACAAAAATATTATTATTTGTCTGAAGGAAGCCATGATCATCGTTTGTGCTTGTACAGTTTATATTTTTATTGTGCAGATACATAGTGTGGCCATATGAGCAGAAGTGCCTATTTATCAGTTATGAAAATCAGGAATAAAGTTTGGTGATATTAACTTCTTCCTATCATTGATGGCATCTATTTGGTCACTCAATCAGTAGAGAAAGCAAGCTATAAAATATGATAATATATTCAATATAATATTTATATTACTATGAAATACATTTTTTATAAGCAAGTTATGTTGCTCTGATAAAACATAAAGGTCTGGTGTATCTTTGAGTAGCACATTTTTAGCTGTGAAAACAGTTATATTTTCAAAATGTTAGTATTTTAATAGCAAGATCTGTTGAATATAAAAGGAAATCTAGCTTTACTTATAAATTGTAGATAAGCATCTATACACATGTATCTATTCCACATTTAGCTCTAGAATGGTACTTGAAAGAGAATTACAGATTATCTAAAGGAGGTGGATAAAACTCAACCAATATGAAATCATTTCCACCAACAACTTACATTAAAAGATACAAAAATCCAAAAACTGGGTGGGAAGGGAAGGAAGAGAGAAGGGAGAAAAAGAAAAGAGGTATATGCAAAGCTAGTCCTCAGCAGCATAATGAAATAACGGAAATAAAGCAAAGGAAAATTTCATATCTGCATCACCAGTTCTCCTAAAATATATTTTTTAAAAATCCTTCTGAAAACAGATTCAGCAGGTCAAAGACAAGGTCATGCTTGATGCCAGCTGCAGAATCAAGAAGTATGCTCACAGTACCGGTTCACAAAGTAAAGACTATTTCTAAATTAAGAAAAAAAAAAAAGAAACAAAGAAAGAAACCTTTAATGGTCATATTCTGTCCTGCAACAAAGATTAAAGAAGGATTTTCTTGTATAAGCAGTGATTAAAATGCAAAGGAAATAGAGTATGTTTCCTTTAAAAGGATTAGCTCGGGTGGCCTAATTTTACACGTAAATAGAGGCGCCAACACATCTGTCTACTCACTCTGTTTTTCATGGGTATTTATGGAAAGGAGTCTGATGAGCATCTAGATTCTCAGCCCTGCAGTTACAGGGCACTTTTTCTACCAAAAGTGTTGCAAAGAGCTGTGCCTAG
>JAWLRI010000060.1:2651279-2678798 GCA_034781795.1 Crypturellus tataupa | reverse complement strand
CTGGGTTTGGTAACTGTTCCTGTTCTGTCTCCCGATTTGCCCTTTGTATCCCTTACACAGACTACCAGATCTGCTGCCAAACAACCAGAGTAGACACAATTCAGAGGTCCTCAGTAGCACATGAGAACTTCGCTAGGAAGTCCTGGGACCAGGAGCAGAAATCAAAAGATAAGCAACAGAATGGCAAAGCAGACTAAAGGACTTGGGAAAGCAATTTGAAAAACCCAGCAAGTCTGGAAATTCAGCTCAGGGCCCAGAGGGGACAAACACCCTTAGAGCTACTTATCCATACTAAATTATGGACAAAAGAGACCTCTCTGGCCATGAGGCGTTGCCTTTGGCTACACAGCAACCATCAAGCCAGCAGAACAGGCAGTCCAGGCTGCCAGTGCTGGATCACACTTCTGCACTGCACAGACTGCAGCTATTTTCTTGTTAGGCACGAGGGTGCAGGACAGCAGTTTTCAGGTCTTGCAACACTCATGTCATGATCAAAAGAAAAACAGCTAAGCAGATCAGAGAAGGTAGGGGGGGTCCCCAGGACTCCTAACCGCAGCACTGACCTGGAATTCCTGCCCCAGGCTGAAGTACAACTGCTACGTTTGCAGTCACACTTGGCAGAGTCTTCTTCAAAGTTGTATAATTGAGCATAAGGAGGAATTACAAATGTACATGCAGCATCAGATTTTTGAAGTATCATAAAATAAAACTGGAGCTGCAGATGAAGTCAGGTATGACATTTCTACCTTTAAGCACCTTACCGCTAAAGACTGATCTAAAATGCCACAAAGGTATATGGTATCTATAATCTGTCTCTCTGTTAATTAAATGCAAAAGAAAAAACGTAACTGCCAAATGATTACTGCAGAGTCAAGACATTTAAAGAAAATGAGAAAATACAATAGCTTGCATTTTGCCTAAATTTTAGACTTTCATGCCTATGCATTATGTAAGCTTTTAATTACATAAACATAATAAATTTTCAAAAGTCTCCAATGCATATAATGACCCTGCCCCACTAATGAATGCAAATTGTGCTGTGAAGGAGCCTGTTTATGCCTGCGACAGACGCCCGCGTTGCTTATCCCAGGAGATGGCTGAGGTGTAAGCAATGTGTCAGCAAATTCCAGGAAGGGAAAAAAAATGTTCATAAAGTTAGGTTACCATAGCTTAATGACAAAACAGAGATTACTTAGCTGTAACTGGAGTTCTCTGAAATATGTAATTGCTACGTATGTGCATCCCATCATTTGGGATCAAAAGATCCAAGTACCAAGGAAGAGAAAGCGCTACATGGACCCTAAGTGCCTGCATGATAGTTATTCATAATATTTTTTTAAATGACAGCCCATATGCACGTACTTACACTCTAGATGTTTCCAATAATTTTGCCCTGTCCTATTTTATGCAGAGGACAGATTTGAAATTCCTCATGCCAACAGCAACAGCGGTCAGACCTGGTGGCCTTCAGGGACAGAGATAGTGCAGTGCCTGGTGAGCAAATCACTGGGACTCCCCAGAGCTGGAAACTACAGGCTGCGACAAACATTTCTCACAATGCTACTGGAGTTTGCTCAGGCTCTTATAAACTGCATTGTGACCACAGAAATAGGTTCCACCTTTCAAGCCTCAAAAACAAAAAACAAAAGAAACAAACAAAAAAAACCTAGAACATAATAAATGGCATCAAGGCAGATTTCTCTGAAAAGGGCCACGTCCTTGCTTTATTCAGAAATGGACATGAACTGCCTAGATCTCCAAAACATTGTGTAACAGTAATGTACAGATAAAAGCCTTGAAAGAATGTAGAATAAAGAATCCATCTTGGAAGGGTGAGCTAAAATACCAACTTGAACAAAGTAAACCCCAGGCATCAGTTTAAGCAATAGTGTTGCATGTGTTCTCAAAGACATTGTCTTTGAAAAAGATACACGTTCATGGAAGGGCAAAAAAACTGGTGGGTTCAAAGATGGAAGCCCATGAGAACATGTAAACGTAGGTTAAAGTCTACACAGCATGCTGGATCCCTAACACAGAGGCACTTTAACCATCCCTTTGAGAAATGAAAATTACAGTGTCAGAAAACAAGAACAGATCTACAGCTAGGGCCATAATAGATATTAAGTGAACTTTAATGCAGCCTGGCTTCTTCACTAGCTCTTTCTCCTTGAACAGGTAGCTCAGAGCAATTGGGATAGATGATTCAGAAAAAAAAATGACCAGCATAGCCCATGGCAGAGATATGGAGAACATGCACTTTGCTCCAAGAACCAAAACTATTTCTTCTTCCGATGCCTCTGCAGTGGGCTGTGGCAGTGGAATCACCTGAAAACTACAGTCACAAAGGAAAAGTTTGATCTTGAGAAGGCAGGGCAGGAAATCTAATAATCCAGAGGATAAAGAGGAAAATTGTTGCTGTCACATCAGCAACATTTTCCTAGTATCAGCAGCAGTTCTCACCGGGACTGGTGACCTCAGTGAAACAGTCCAGCATGGCCAGTGCTACCTCTTGGCAGTCACAGGCTCTAGAGCTAGACATGGTTTTAACAGCCCGCTCAAACAGTTCCCACTGTCAATCCTCCACTTTAAAAAGAACAGCAGACTGATAACTCACTAGGAATTTTTTCTTTTATCTAAAGCAGATGGATACAAAGATATCTTGTATGTGTGATGAAAAATAGAATTAAACCCTCCCATTTGTCCAAAGATGAAAGGTAATAGTTGGCTACATAGAACAGAAAATTCCTTAACAGATTTTTTAAGAACTGAAATGATAGGCAATATCCCACTCTATTTTCTCTGTGATTTCAGCAAAAGGGAGGGCAGAAAATCATCTTCCTCTTAAAGATACTGCAAAGAGATTGTTAAGACGACAGTCTTGAAAGAAGGGATGGTAGTGACCTTAAGCACAGGAGGGTTATCAGCTGAAGAAAACTCAGTTCTTGGATCTATAATGCTGGACATGCTGTCCAAGTGAAGCTACTATCCATACTCAAAGTGCTTAAATATGTATTTATGCATGTGCTTAATCCACGTTGCCACAGCCATCGGCTTATTGAACACAAAATACAAGCTGTGTTTAGAGATACAACCCGTTGGCCCATTTTGTAGTACACAAGCAGCACAAACTTGGGTACCTAGACTATTCCACTGACATCCCAAAAACTCCTTATGCCTATATATTTCAGTCCATATACTGACTTCCGACTGAGCTTCCTATATTCTGAACATTTTCTATCCACCAGAGCACAAACATCACACCTACTGTTTAGATCAGAGGAATGAGATTAAGCAACTTTCCTACCAACACAAGCTCTTCACCATGGTCACTGCACATGATTTTTCTGAGGCTGACATAAATCTGGATTTACATGGCTGCACATGATTGCTAAGCATTGCCAGCTAAAGCTGAAGTCAAAGGAAGCAAGACTCCGAATAAAAAGTGAAAAACGTCAGCATTGCTTTAACCTGAGCTCAATCTCTTGCACACACACTTGCTTTTGTTCTCTTTCTCTGTTCCAGCATCTGCAAGAGCAGCTATTATCAGCAGCACAAGGAAAACATGCTGACCTCGCTCCAGCACCCCAATCCAGGTCAGGAACAGCAGTCACAAAGTAAACTGCTATGGAAGGTTGGCCTGGGACGTGCTCAATCTGCAGGATGGTGCACATGAACCACCACACACAGCAAACTCCTCCTGTTCCCGGAGTCCTTCTTCCAGCTCCTAGCAGGCAGCGACCCTTAAACCTGCAGAGCAACCATTCTCTTTGCACTTGCATCTGCAGTACAGTTGAAAGTAATCGTTTAAAAAGTAGGAAATCTGGGGAATATGGCCACACAGTAAAATAAAACGATCATTTTACAAAAGAACCTAAAATACTCTAAAATAGCAAGTGTTACTTCCTTTGCAGCTTGGAGTTGGAATGCTGCCAATCACAACATGACTGACAACACATACACAGGCAGAACTAGAATAACCATGAATTTCAACATTTTTTCCATTTAATGGGTTTAAAAAACATATAAAATTAAAATGGATAACATGTAGGAAAGAAGGAAAAACATGCTAGATTTTTCTAAGCCCGTGGTAAAGAACATTAAGTATAGGTACTGGTATTAAGCCCTAGTGGAAATTATTTCCATTCCTCTTCCTGTTTTAATCTTTTCAGTTAATTTTGGGTAGTATTAAATTAAATTGAGCATGATTCATTAGGTTCCATTTCAGGAATAAAAACAAAAGATTGTTTTCTTATGTTATTCTTGTTCTTGGAATGTCCATGGACACTCCTGTAGCAATTTGGTACTTTACTTGAGTAAGTTCTAGCAGAAGCTTACTAGGCAAAAAATGTTTCTTTTTTCTCCCCTGTATCTTGCTGAAAAAGCTGGGAAGAAGAAAGAGAAAACACAAATATAAGACAATAGTCACCTGAACACAGATTACAGAAGACTTCAATGTTATCTGAACAATAATATTTCAAAATTCTAGTTAATAATATTTAATAATCTGTATAGTATTAAGAAACTTTCTTTAGTTTTTATGCAAAAGTAAGACTGCCTCCAAAAGCTGCCAAAGCTTACTACTTTCACCACTCTAATGTTATTTCTTCATCTCAGATTCAAAGACAGTAAATTACCTACTTAATGCTTAAAATACCTAGCCTAACATTCCAATAGGGGACCCTATTTCTAGCCAACAGAAATATAATGCACTTCAATATTTCAAATGTCTTCTTTAAAACAATTAGACAATGTGAGTGAAAAAAAAAATCCTACAAAACAGCTATTATTCTTACACCCATTATGCTACTATAGGGAATTATCTGCAGACATTTCAATTGACTGAGCATTCGCTGACAGCATTTATGGGTAATTATATTTTGTTAACATGATGTTTTAGATAAAAATCTGCCTATCAGTCCAGTTGCTGAATGCATCTCAAAAGGCTGATGCATCCAGTTTCTATTCTAGTTCCTGAGTCCAGGAACAAATGGTTCTAGCACTTGTAAAACAGAGGATTAAAGCAGCTACACCCACGATGACCATCAATTCACAAAAACAAGCAAGGGGGAAAAAAAAGATGTCAGCAGTAGGATTTACGAGGCCATTCATTACACCCTTGAACTATTAAAATGACCTAATTTAACTGGTTCATTGGCCTGCTATGCAAGAGCTCCAAATTGATAAGTTACCTTTGGGCTTCTACATCCTGCATTGAACAGAATGTTTCACAGGACAGGAAAGCTGTCATGGACCTAAGAACTCACTCTGCTTGCTATATCAGCATGAAAGGGTACTGCTAACTTCAAATCATCAGATCAAATCCCTCCAAAGAGGCCAAGACCACAAAGAGAGAAGAGGGCAAAGCTACTGCATGAATGGATCCAAGGGAGCAAGCCTTGGAGTCCAGATCCCATAACGTACAAAAGAATAAAAACATATAATTTAAAGAAGTCAATCTCAAAAAAAAAAAAAAAAATCAATATGAGCAGCCTATCTCATGATATTATGAGAGAATGATTCAAAATGAAGGTAGAAAATAATAACTGTCATAAATATCATAAGCTCAGAAGTCTGGTTACCATTGCCCAGCATCCTCCTTTACTTTGGCCAGGGCAGTCAAAGAATCTAAAGGATTTCCCTGAAACAAAAGCAGGGATTTTGTGTATTTTCATAGATACTTACTGGCATGGAAGATACTGCTGAAGTAAAAAGAGTGTCACTGAAATTTTTAAGCACTGTGGCAAACAAAGTATTGTGTCTCATCCAAATTCACTGTGTTTTTAAAAACAGCGTGACTAAAACAATATCTGCCTGGCATATGTCAAGTCAGCCTCCTGTTCCACTTCTGTGGTGTTCAGGAAATATTGCCTCAGTGAAGCAACTTGTAGGTGCCAGAACTGCAGCTAACATTTCAATCTAAATTTCAAAATAAATATTTCAATCAAAAAGGGATGTTCATACCTACTGTTTGAAGAACTACCCTATAGGACAGTATTTTTTTTTTCCCATTTCAATGACAAATAGTTCTTTACTTCTAACACTAAATCAAAATAAGTACAGATAATTTACTGATGTTACCTTACATTTTTTTATTAAAAAAAATACTGAATCACACTTCGCATATTTGCATCTGTTATTATCTAAGAGGCAAACAGGTAAAGAACAAATATCTCACATACCAGGCGCCTGCATATTCACGTTACAATCCTATAAAAGAGCCAGACTGGGTATAATTTCTCCCTCCTGGAACAGGTGAAGCCATAGGCATTTGCACGTTGTCAGCAATACGGATTATGCGTTGCAGTTACTGCTGCACATTTGGGTTTAAGTAGAATAGTTGAGAAATCACACACAAGATATACAAGTGGATAGCTAGTCAGACAATTAACCAAAGGAAAGCTTTTACTTGTTAACTCCTAACAGATATTAGAAGGTTACTGACATGAGCAAGAAAAATATTTTCCTTTTATATTCTTACAGCTGAAATTGATTGAGCACAGAACAAATTTAGGAAAGATTGCTCCAAACAGGGAAAAGCTAGTGAGAAAAAAGCCTATGGGATTTGCAACATAATTCTCCTATTTGTAACAAAGACTGACAAGTACCTTAAAATGTTACTATAGAGAAGGAATGTTCAGTCACTGAAGCACATTCAAGAAAAATATAATAGGTTTTACATGAGTACCTTGGACAACAAATGCCCAGGAAAAAGTCTAACAGGTCTGATTAAAGTATTAAATGAAAAATATCAAGCAAAAATAACCTTGCAATGTCTAAGGCAAAACAGGAAACTATTGCACCAATGCTAAAAAGCTCTTCTAGTAAATATGACTGAAAGACAAGGGTGCTTCTCTCTTTAAAAGAAAAAGCAGAGCTAATAATGTAGCATGACACATTAATGAGCCCAAAGAGTATGATTTCTGGTTCTTGAAGGTGATAGGGCTATTACTTTTTTTTTTTTTTTAAACACAGTACGACAAGTAGAGCGACTATATAAATGAAGGTGGATAAAAAAGGAATTTGTGCAATTCAGATGAGAAATAAAATTATAAAAGAGGAAAGAAGTGATAGTAGTAAACAGAAATATCACCTAAAGAAAGATTATTAAAGGACTTTCTGAAGGACCAGTCTGGACACCAAATTTGTCACGAATGTTGGCAGCTGGAACACACTAATAAGATTTGCAAGACCTATCAGGATACAACAGATCACATAGGAAAAACTGGATGAATTTGAAAAAGTATAGCAAACTATAACATTTTATAGCACAAACTACACAACCAAGACATTCAGGACTCAGTTTTCATTATAAACTGGGATCTCATAAACCAGAAAGAAGAACATGGGAAGGAGAAAGACAAGAGCTTACTAGTTAGGTTCCAGAGAACTATAAAGCACAAGTATAAACATAGGTGTGAAAGGGCAAACACAATTCACAGGCTGCATGAAACAGGGCCCTTCTAGTAAGGGTTGATTTTTGCATCTCACATTTGTATCCTTAAAAAGATATTATTCCCCTTCCTCCACACTTCCCACTGAGCTATTTTTTGAAGCATTCAATTACACCAACCAAAGTTTATAAGCTTACTACACAACTGAAACATGAGGAAAACTTCCAAGCCTCCCTAAAAACAGAACCTTTTCATACTAGCTATATCTTTTACAGTATTCTGTTTTAAATTCATTTTAATCAATGCACAGGAAATCACTTCTCCTTTGTCCAAAATGAAAAAAAAAAAAAAAGGATCATACAAGGAAACTTTTATTTTTATTTGGGAAATAATGTCAGAAGCAAATGTTCTTGTTTAAACAAGGGAGGGAAGACTGTTCACAGAAGTTTTGATAAGCTCTGCTGACAAATAAGGTCAATTTTATTATCTGGATGTTACAGGTAGAGTTGTATTTACAAGCAGTCAGTCAAAACCAGCAGGAGCCACTGATCCTTATTAATTGTGGAATCCAGCCTAAAATTTGCCAGATTTTATTTGCAGAAATTCTCGTCCACTGAAAGCAGATGGGTGTACTATCAGCTCGGATTCCCATTCATGAACACACCACACCAGCACTTTTCTTTTTCATATTTATTCTCACCCTGACCTGTTTCGTTCACCTCCTTGTCCTGTTTTAGTCTACCAAGGGCATAATTATCTGCTACTATGGATTATGTGAATTCTAAGAAAAAAAATATTTTCTGTTACTCTTGAGTAGTTTCACCAACTCTTTAGATTTTTTTTCTTTTAAATGACACAGAAAAAATATGAGCCTTTTACAAAGAATATACAAATACTTGAATCTTTTAAAAAGACAAAATATTAGTTGGATTATTAAACTTATCCTACTTTAAAATTCAAACATGTATTTACAAATAATTTAAAGAAAATGTCAAAGTTGTAACATATGTTACAAACCTTTGACAGACTTGAATATGAGCATCTGAAATGGTTACTAGGCACACTGGGTAGATGGTATTATATTTGGTTATAAACCATCTGTTAACATGCTGGGCCCTAACAATTGCTTAATACATTAATCATTTATTAATCCTTTACAAATGTGCAATTAGTGCAAAGGTCACCTAGTAAACAGTAGTAACAGTAGCTACCCACTTGCTAGTTCATTAATGTATCATTAATGCTTTTTCACAAAGCAAAACAGTATTAGAGAACCTGCACAAGAAAAACTCTGAATATTAATAATTAATTAATATTACTCAACAGATAATACTTTGTTATGAGACCCCAACAAACATGATAGTTCAATAAATTAGAATTAAGTTTCTGAAGCATCTTCTGTTGACAGCGGTAAGGTCAATGAAGCACTTCATGGTTATCTACAAGGGAGGGCTTATCACGTGCTGTTCTCTAACATGTCCTTGCTGCTTAACAAAAAGAAAAAAAAAGGAGCAAAAAGGGACACACTCATTCAAATGACAATATTTATACACAAGAGTGTCCTTTATTGTTAAAAGGGCTCTAATAATTATGACTCATGTTATAGCAACACCGCATCTGTTATTTAAAGCCCTTTTTGGAGAGCACACTTGACCCTCTCTTCCTTTAGGTGCTCTTTCAGATTACTTTTCCAATAACTGCTGTTGCTGCAGTCATTACCACTATGCACCTCCCTGCACTCGGGGAGAAAGACTCTTATATTACAATTCCTTGCTGCAGAATAGCTTCCTTCAGCACAAATAAACTGATTACTAGGGTGAGAAACAAACCTATGCCTTTAACCCTAAGTAATGCATCATAATATACAACTGCAAACAAAGTAGAAATTGTCACACTTGCATATGAGATAGAAATGTTATTGAATGTGAAAAAAATGTTATTTGAAATGAATCACAAGTATCTGTTTGCAAATAAGAGTTAAAATTTTTCAGATAAAATTTTTCAACTCAACTGCCTTTCTGATACTTAATCAAATGCTATATAAAGGATGAAGTTTAACTTAATACATAGGAAATAGAAAAAAAAAGAAAGAAATTAAGAGAAAAAGATCAACAGGAAAGAGAAAAGGAATGACTCAATGTTCATAGTCACAAAGTCACAAAAGTCACAAAAATGAGATTATCTAACATGCAGTAGATCAAGGGAGTAGAGGCTTGTTTATTTATGCATTGGTGTTAGATATTTTTAAGCTAGTCACGCAGTTTGTTAGCCAAATTAAGTGTATACAAGCTTAAAAAATACTATTTTAAATATCATCTGAAAAAAAATTGTACAAATATTTTACAAAAATACAAAATTCTGCCAAAGAATACCATCCCAAATAAGAATAAAAATACAGGTGCAAAGGAAAACCCTGCATGGCTGAGCTTAAAATCTGAGCTCCACTGACACTTGACACAGGCAAGTAAATTAGCTTTTACTTATTCCATGCCATTTTAATGGTCTAAATGCTCTCAAAGTAAGAATTGCTAGCTACACAAGTTGTATAACACAAAAATAAAATCAAATGACAATTCACAGTCAAATGCTGGTGAGAATGTGTCACAATGACCATTCATTTTACAGGATAAGTAAAATATGGATTTAAAAATAAATGTTAAGTCTTAAATTGTTTTATAGCTACATAGTCAGACCAAATCAGGGTTTATTAGAAAAGTACTAGTTTAAGATTAAAGGAATACTCAGAAGACTTTTTAAAATGTTAAGAAAGACTTTGTAAAGAGGGAAAAACCTGCAATTCCTACTTCACAACATTGTATTAGTCATTTAGAACAAATACATAGATACATAAAACATATTCCTTTCTGTAGACAACTAAAAAATAAACACAAGCACTAAAAGAGTTGAAGAAATAACTGAAAATAATTTTTTTTAATAAATTAGGTTGGAGATAGAAGTTCCAGGTTCCAGAGACACATCAGAGGCTCCATCCAGAGAGTTCCAGTTGCCATTCCTGAATTCTACATCATTTACATACATAGCATAGATTTAGTAGTGCTGATATAGTAGCACTCATGATGCAGTGAAGATTTAAACTTCATCCCTAAGAATCAAGTCACAATCGCTGGCTTGTCTTTTTTAATTCCTATCACAGAAGAATTGCATAATCATTTAAGGCAATATGACAACCCTTGCCTTTTTATAGCCTGCTGATAGCTAATAAACAAGAGGAGCAAAGTTTCCACTCTTTCAAGCAGAATGATGTAGCAAGTTCCAAACAGGAAATCAGATTTTTCTTTTAATCTAAACTAATATTTTACTATTTATGCCTTTTAAAATAAAACGCTTGCTATCTCTTTTTTTTTTTTTTTTTTTGAATATTTTTCATTAAAAACAAAAAGGCTTTACCACTCTGAACACAGGTAAGAAAGCCCTACTGGATGATTTTCTTCATCTTGAAGAATACTTTCTATACATAGGAGAGAGTAATACAGAAGCCTGTAATGTTATAATAGTGTCACTTTCTAAAGTTACCTGACATTTCTCATTAAAAGGTCAGCTTGAAGTTGCTTACATTACTGCCAAAAATAACTTTTGGGGGGTGACTCTCTAGATGGGCACCCCCCACAATAATTCTTTAGTGCAGGAAAGGCAAATTTCACCAGACCATGAATTTACAAAGACTAGACCCAAATAAGCAAACTGTATACACAAACAATGCCCATATTAAAGACATAACATTTCTGTTCATTTTGCAGAAATATTCTTCTAATGTCAGATGTGTCCTTCTGTCAGGTTGTGTGAAAATCCAGCCCAAATTTCATTTTTTGGAAGTCAGGAGTAGAGAGGAAAAGAGAATCAGTCCAGCATGTTCAGACTAATTGCACATTTATCATCTCTTGCTTGAAGTTTCTAAGATTCAAAACTTTTAACTAACATTTCTGAAGCCTCCATTTTCCTCGTGTTTGTTTAAACCTTCTCAAAACTCCTTGTGCTAATGAGTTTCAACAGGAGTCGTCCCCAATAGAGCAAGTGAACATGATTCCTGTTATGACTACAGGGGCTTATTGGGACTTCCCTTGTAGCTTTAAGCTTTGACATACCAAATGCAATAGGGAAGATAACTCAAATGAGAAGCCAGCGTAAAAAGGAGATCAAAAAGCAGGAACAGAATGGAGAGGAGAAGTTTGAAAGCAACGGAGATGAATAGGTCAAGGCTAAACAAAATAGGAAAAGGGCTATGCCACAAATCAGGCTTCAGGGAAAACCTTGTCAGGAATCCCAGACCGCCAACACCTCTGAAAGCCCCCGGCAGCATGTGCTACTCCCACCAGCTCTGTTACTGCGGGAACAAGCTACAAGCTTGATCAAAAGATCCCTGCTTGTCCGGTGAGTCATGTGAATGTCATCATAAGAGGCAACAGAATTTGTGGGTTTGCATAAACGTTTCACATAAGCTCAAGGAAATTCAAAAGAACTCTACATTTTGCAAAGCCAAACACTGAAAATGCGGGAAGTGGACAGGTAAGACTGCCTGGGAAATACAACCACCTTGCATGAATAAAAGACAGAGTCTAACTACTTGATCAAAAACATTTTCCCCTCCTACATCCAGCACTCAGAATAAACCTTTTCAGTGACCATTCTGGGCAATTCTTTGTCTACAGAACCTCTACGTTATTTCTCACAGAATTTGGAAGATAACATAGGGTCTGACATTTGGGGATATTACTTTTCCCTTCTTTTCCTTAGTGAAGAATTATTATCACCTAAATAGTACCTGGCATACGATTTTGATCTTTTCACATATGACAATTTTTCTTCTTCATTTCTGGTGACTAATTTGAGATTCACAGAACACAGTCAATAGAGGGTCTACTTTAAATAAAGTATTAAATAAATAAAATATATATAAATAAAAAAGTAAAAAAAAAAAATTTTTTTTTGAAAAAACAAGTTAGGCTCCTCAGACTGAACACTGAGAAGAGAATATCTTCTCCAAACTCTGTACATATATGCATCTGTAGAATAGGAATGGCACCACCTCTCCTCCTCCTAACACTCTGGTGACAAAGCAGGCAGGATTTCCTATCCTGTTCAGCACAGTGCACTCTCAAAATGAGTGAAAGGATGAACCTGAAAAGCATGCAATAAAAAGAGAAAAACATGGAAAAGAAAAGAAACTCATCAATTATCTCTACGTTTTTAATGATATCGGAAACTCATAGGAAAAGACAGAATCACATGCCAATGAAAGATGTGACCAAGTGATGCGTATCTGAAGATGCATAAAGTTTTTCTCCATATTCTCCCACATTATCTTTATTTTTTTTCATTCTAAAAGCTACAAATAATAATAAAAAGGCAATAAAAGTGAAAACTTATTTCTATGAACAAAATAGCACACCCATCTAGACACTTTATCTTGGGACACTGCTTATTATCATTACATGCCGCATTCCAATATCAACTGCTTAAAAGCACATGTCTCTTCCATTTCTAATAAATGAAACAAGGAACATTTAAATGAAGAAATAATGAAACAAGACATGGAAACTTAAATCTAGTTACAGAATGTATAAAATGCTGAAGAAGCCTAAAAAATAAAAAGTCTAAATACTACTCAAACAAATTTGTTAGAAAACAAGAATGAAAAATATAATATTTCAACTTTGATATTTGCTGGAAAAAGTAGCTTAGACACAAAAGAAATGTGAATTATTGCAACACTAGTAAATCACACTTTGCCAGTGTTGTTTTAAAGCACATGTTATTGAATATTTTTAGCAATGCTTGCTGAAGAAAATAAACTATTTATACATACAGATATATATTTTACGTGTGTGTGTGTAAATGCATATTACATACATTTACATAAAAAATGCTAATTTTCCTATCAATGGGAACCTTTGCATTGTTAAGGCACTATTAAGGTCTCTCATACTACATGTTCCACTTATTGTTGTTGACCACAGGGGAAAAAAAAAAAAAAAAACAAAACTGTAACCATATGGAGCCATTTAGGAAGTTTCCTTATAGAAGGGAAGTTACTAGTCTGAATGGCACCAGAAAAAGTCCACAGGGACATTTAGCTGACCTTATGCTCAGTAAACAGGAATTAGAAGGCTCTGTTTCCTGCCCTTTCTGAAATTTTATTTCCACCCCATCACAGCAAACAAGTAGCTGGAGTGACAAGTGGTGCGAACTATTTGGGGCAGCAGTCTGTGACACCAAGCACCTAAATGTTCTTGCATCAGAGAAGAAAGTCTGAGCACCTGACCCAGGGCAGGATCTCTTCTACCAACTTTGATCATTTCTCCAATCTGAAGATCATACACAATTTGTTTACCTAGCTTGTCATACCTTCTGACAATAAAAATATGATGTTTTAAAGACATGAGTAAAGAATCTTCTTTCATACGTACAGAACAGGCTGCTCCCTTTTTGGTAGATAAACACAGCCGACAATAACACAAGGAAAACTATCTAATATCAAATTCTGGGAGGTGAGAGACAGAGAGTGAGAAATAGGAAAGATGAAAAGGGATTCCTTAAATATCTAAAATCCACAAACTGCCATTATACTAAAGGATTGAACATCATATATTAGTATGACAAAAGGAAAAATCAAAGTGTGCTTTGTGGGAAAAAAAAAAAAAGGATAATGTTTGTAAAGGCCTTTATTTCCTGTGGGAGCTTGTGCCAGTTTGAAATACCGTGACTAAATTTCTAGGACAAGCATCTCACGCTTACGAACAGTATTTTCAAATTTGTAACATTATCTCAATTATCATCATGAAAAAAAAGAAAATTAAAGCCCATAAAGCCTTAGATCTTCTTTGAAAGTTAATCACTGGATAGGTTTGTCATGGTTTTGCTCCCTCCAGCCTACTTAAACAGTTTTTGAAGATGGAGTCTACCCAGGTCAAACAAAATTCAGATGTGAACAGTTTAACATCACTTTCTAACTTCAAACCAAGCATTCTCTTTTACTCTCCTTTGGTATGCTGCATGTAGAGTTCTGAAGGACAGAAGAGCTGCTTAACCAAACCTTAAGAAACAAATGGACATCATCCAAAATGCAAACTCATATTTTCTCCTTGAAAATCTCCTTGACCAGGAAAATATTAATTTTCCATTTCTCTCTTCTTCCTACATTAAATTCACAAGAGCAGCCTTCAGGCAAAAAAACTACATCAAGGATGATGATCAAACAAAGGAAAAAAACAAAAAATTGCTGTGCCTTCCCCTTCCTTTCTGCCTTACCTCCCAGGATAAAGACAGATAGTCTCTCTGCCAAATCTTCATTTAGAGGAAGTCATATCAGTCTAGTTTGTTTAGCGTACCAACTGGATCTGAACTCACATCCTCATCTCACCTTCAAAAACTTTGGTCAAGAGCTTGTCTATGATTCAATAGGTTACTTAATAAGAACTAGCATTCAAATCATCACACTTTAAACATAAAGCAGTAATGTACTTATCCTTCTACACTACATTAATGTATAGTAAAATTCGAACACTTAGAACTCAATTAAATTAAATATCACAAAGACTGCAATTCACAATTACTAAAGCGAGAAGATAGTATATTGGTTGGACCTGATAAACTAGAGACTACTACAAGACCCCATGAGACAATTTCTCACATATTAATACTCATAAGCAGATAGCATATCACATTAATCAGAACTACAACAGAATTATGTAAGAAAGGAGAGAAGAAAAAAAAAGACTGAAGTATTTCTACAACACCTAGATATATTTATTCCAGATAGTCACAGGTTCTCCACATTTGTTTATCGTCATATAAGAAATTAGTCTACACTAAGAAATAATTTTCAAAATACCAATAATGCTATTGTTATTGTGTATGTTTATCTACTAAACTGTCAAGAATCTGACTCATTAAATCCCAATGCAAAAGCTTTCTCACTCTAGTTATCACCAAATCCTAGGTAATTAACAATCCCCTTTCAAAAGATAGCATGTTATAATTATCTTTACTCAGAATACATTGCCTACTTATTTCTGTTATATATATACACACATACACCAGTAAAGCTGATAAGAATTACTTGATTTATGCTAAAAACTTTAGAGCATCAATCTTCATTTAATTTACATATTTTGAATTTTTTCTAAAGTACATTAGAAGAGCAGCATACCTAACTGAACCTGAACAATTTCTGGGAAATCTTTCAAGATATTATTAAATACTTATACTGTAGAGCTCCTTAATTAAGATTCAGGTCTCCAAACATTTAATTGCTTCTCTATCTTCTCCACAGTAAAAAAAAAAAAAAAAATCTTATCCATGCTTCTAGTAATCTATTTCAGGCACAACCCTGAAACCTCCTAACCCTACCTCTACTGGGATGCATCATATAGCCAAGAGACAAAAGCAATGCACTATTTACCTGAGAGAACTGAAGGAAAAGGAAACTCGGGGAACAGCTCTGGGGCAGACGACAACAGCTCTCCTGGAGCCCCTGTTCTGCTGTGCAAAAGGGCTAGACCATGGCCTTGGTAGCAGGGACAATCAGCAGCGACAGCCTCACATGCACTTGGTATCTCCTTCATTTTACAATCAGAAATGAGGACATGGCCTCGTGGCACAACACTACTGCTTATCACATGATAATCACCACTGAGGAACTTGGCCCGAACCACTCAAAAGCCAAACAATATGGAGCAGAACAAACTGGCCACCTCCCTATGTTTCATATCTGACCCTTCTTCCACATCTATTTTTGTGATCTTATCTCCAACTCTTATCCAGTATATTACATTTTATTACTTTTTCTGTTTTCCTCCTCAACTATCAGCTTTGCATATTTAGATTTTTTTAAGTGCAATCAGATTTCTCAGTAACTACACGAAAACCTGCTTCAAAGCATTTCTAGTTGCCACTCAACACCATTCAAAATTTGGATACCAGCAAAATTCCCACCAATTGATATTTTAAATGCTGCTATAATTCAGCACATTTCCTCAGGACAGATACCTCAGCAGTTCAGTACTAATCAAGGTACACTGATGTTTTACCCAAATTAGTAGCTATAGCAGCTATATCAGAAACTGATATCAGCTATCTACAAATATTACATATTTAGAGTACAATCTTTAATCATAGAAGTTTCTGTTTAAAATTGTTGATCACCAAAAAAACCTGAATTAAAAATATCATTGACATTAATTCATGTAATTAATCCACTAATACCTTGCTTTTATTCAGAACATCTATAGTTTCATATCTCAGTGCTTAAGTAATTAAATACTACAGGTAAAAATTTATCTTATAATCTTAAAACATCAGAGAAAATAACTGGTTAGTACAAAACAATTGCTAATGTGCATTAACATTTTGGTAGTTTTATTGGAAGGCATTTCTGAAACAAAATTTAAAAACCTGCACTTATGAAAAGTAGCAGATGCAAATGGATAAACCTGCCAAAATTACTTGATAGTGCTGACAGGCAGAACCTACTGTGTAACATATTGCCCAACTTTTAGCAGAGGTGAAAAAAGCACACAAGCCAAACAACAAATATTAAGCTCTTTTATGAATTTGCTTTTATCATCTGAAATATGAGCTAAACAACAGTGATCAATATCACAGCTTCAAGATTTGTGAGGGAGAAGAGCATCCAGCATTAAACCAGGCAGAAATCTCTCAAGCAAAGCTGGGTATTTTGTATTAATTAGAGCCTGCTAGGGGAAAAAAATGCACAAGTTTCACAAGTTTCTGAAATCAGACTCTTATTCCACCTGGTAATGAGAGTAGTCTAAGTATTTGCTTTCAGTTTAATAGGTTAAATTCACAAAGAAGAGAAAAGTTTCAAAATTTACATATAAACGCACACCTTATATTTTCAGAGCCTTTATTTTAAAAATCAAATGAACTTTTCTTTAAAAATGTTATCTTTTTTTTCTGATGATGACTAAATAACTGTCAGTTTCCTTTGTGACAATTTCTGATCGTTTTCACTGCTAGATAATTCTAGCACAATAATGCTCTGATCCATGAAAAATAAATATATAAATTATAGTTGAACATGCATTAAAACTATACTTCATTGCTCAAAACATAAAAATAAGACCCTTCACTGTTATCTTTTCTATAAATACAAATTATTCAGCAGAATTCGTGACGCCTTACATTTAGATAAATTCCATAAAGGAAAAATCGTAAGATGAAATGCATTTCCCATTCATAAAAAAAGATGGGGAGCTATAGGTAATTTTTTGTGCTACTGTGGACTGTGCAACGTAACAGTTTTGGCAGGCGTATCATGTCTCAAGAACAGCCCTTCTGCAGACCTCAGTGCTACAGAGCCAGGGAGCAGCAGTTTTCCAGAACCGCCCGCCCTCGTTCGGGGCAGCCAATAAAAAATTAGCAACTCGCCCTTTAAACAGAATGAAGCAGCAAAATGAAATTTCAGGGCTGAGTATAAGATACCTGCCTTGAATGGGACTGGAAGGTGCATAGGAATGCATCTATCTTACTCCAGCAACCTCTTAAAGGGATTTTTTTAACTTTGTTTCTAATGCCAAGTGTCAATTGAGACGTCATTCTTATAGTACTAACTAGGTAAAAATGCTTCACAGCTCAGACTTTGCTGAAAAACCCATTGCACTCAAAGAAAAAGTATATATATCATTTCAGTGTATTCCAAAATGGAAAACTGTAATTTATCTGAGAGTACAAAAGCTAACCTAGAAAACATTCGCTATTCACTCCACCTTGCATAGATCTAAACGCAAGTGCACGCTCTCCTTTTTCCAATCTAAAAATGGAATTAACACCATGACAGGTTTGGTTCTGCATTAAAATTGCAAATCTTCTATGTGGCCTACTTTCAGCTGCAATTGATCTGCTTTGTCGTCATAGGTTTAAAAAAAAAAAAAAAAAAAAACAACGAAGGGCACTGCAGCTTTAAATATTTCAGAGCTATGTAGCTAGTAAATAGACTCCATTGCAATATGGCTCTGAAGGTCGTGTCCTATTGTCTCTTTTCCCTGCAAATATTTTGAGCAGCACAAAAACGTTTATTTTATACAATATCTCGCTGCCATTTCTAAATCACGTCAGTTGTATTAGGCATTTCCTTACTGGAAAGGACAGATACGCCACTCTTTCCATACACACCCACACTGCTTCTAGATGTATTCAAATCTTACACCGTCAATGTAACACCACAGCTATATGGAGCAGACAAATACAGGGTTTCATACATATACCTTATGCAAACAAACCCCCCTTAAACCCACCACAACATAAGGACAGTTAGTATTTCAATGGGGATAAACTAGATTTCTAGTGAAAAAGCACGTTTAGATGAAACGTTCCTACAAAACGGCAACCATCAATTTTAGTTATCTCCTCCTGTTTCTCACATATGAGAGATCAAGAAAAAAATAATTATACAGACAGACCACCAATAGAACAAAGTCTGCCAAACCTGTTTTCTCTGAAGATTACTGCATTTCTAATGCTAATAATAATGAAAAACCCTGTTGATATTAAAAAATAAATTACAAGAAAAGTAAGTCACTGAACCTTAAACCAGAATTCGGGATCTTTGTGTAAGCACACCCTAGGACCAACCCCAGTAATTTCACACAAGGTGACTATTTAGTGCAGATATAAATTATGAAGATGCCTCTCAGGTGGAAGAGTATCATGAAATAACCTCCTGCAGTAAATATAACTGTGGCAGCTGTCACCATATAGAAGGTGCATGCAGTCATTTACCTGAAAAGGCAACAGATTGTTGCCATTATCCGTCCTGAAAGCGTTGTCTTCCATCCAGGATTTTGGAGTTAAGGGTGCAGCCCGTGGGAACTTCGGAGGGGCAATGACATTGCTGGAGAAGGGTTTTTTAAGGGGTGAAATGGGATTGAGGGGGGAGGGTACGCCGACCCCCACGCCCACGCCAACCCCCACTCCAACTGCCCTGCGAGGGTCCCTACCAGCCTGCAGCCCACCCCAGGGGTTGGAGGGTGTACTCCAAGCTGCATTTTGATGGTTATTCCAGCTGGAGGAGGAAGAAGAGGAAGCAGAGGAGGAAGACGGCTTGCTGGTCATGATGGGCTGATGGCTGTAAGCAGCATTTCTCTGGGCAAAAGGTGCCTGATTAGGGCTCACAGGTGACCTCCGCTGTTGCTGCTGCTGAGCTTGCTGCTGCTGCTGCTGATGTTGGTGGTGCTGAGTCTGAGCTAGGCCAATTTGAGGCGAGAAAGTGCCACCAAACACAGGGTTGACGTGGTGTGGAAAATTCTGGAAAAGCATTGTCCCATTGACTGGAGTAATCCCTTGGAAAAAGCTATCATCCACTGTGTTTGTGGTCCCTGTAGACCAGGTGCTGCCGAAGGAGGGAGACAAGGAGGTGCCGGCTGCAGGTTCTTGCTGAGGCTGATGAAAGCTCAAGCCAGGCAAAATGGGGGACTCCATCTGCATCTTCTCCTTGCTATTTTGGGCAGGAGCTGCTGTGCCGATACTAGTCACTGGGCTGCTGTCTTCTGGTTTGGGTGTCTCCGACGAGATGGGCGTAGAGGGGGCTTCTGCTGAGTTTGGATCTTGCTGCTGCTGCTGCCGCTGCTGCTGCTGGGGCTGGGCTTTGCTTTTGTCCATCAGTAAATCATCCTGCATGGTTTGCGCAGCTGAAACAGTAGGGGAAAAAACCACAAAGACAGATTATTAGCATTGTCATTCATACTACAAACCAGGCTGTTTCAATCATTTGCCTGCCAAAAATCTCTTCCTATTGCTAGCGCTACGCTACAGCAAGTTGCAAGGCGAACCCGAAATCTCCCCCTCCCCCATTTCGGAATATGTAACGCTTGATCGTGCCAGATTGCCTTTAAAATATATTTTAAGATGCTTCACCCTTTTTGATGCCTTGTTTCCCTTCAGTTTAAATGAGAGATGTGCTTATAGGGCAGAGATATACAGCAATTTCGCCACGTCTCTTTTCTCTTACACCGGAACTCAGAGCTCTCACCCTGCAATGAGAAACTGATTCTGGTTCCTGTTTTTCCAAGCACCCTCCTCCTCCTCCTCCCCCTGGTTATTTGCATACGTCAATAAATACTGCTGCGTCCTTCAGCAAGGTTAAAAAGACACCAGTCTGCGCTCTTCTCCTCCCCTTTTCTATTAGGGGACCTTTAAAGGAGCCGGGCACCTCTTTTGCTTAACGAACAAACAAGCTTTCAAGTCTTTAAATGTAAGCGAGAGACGCACGCAGCACATCCTGCGCGGATTGCAGGAGCTGTTCTGAGCGGCACCATCATTTTCTGGCCTTTTTTCGCCAAGCAGTTGGCTTGCTCTTTGCTTAGGATGCATGGGAAACGTCCTGGCAATGAGGTGATGGGGCAAATAGGTGTAGGGACAATTCATGCACATCCATGGGCAGTTATATTGGCCTCTAGCAACCTTACAACCTTTCTGTTTAAAACAGTATTTTACATCAAAGTAATCCCTTGCCGAAGGACATTGCTACTCCCTACATTCCTGTATAGGAGATATCACAAGGAGAGTAATTTCTTTAAAGAAATAAATAAGGTCAAAATGAGCAAATCTGGGGGATAATATTTGACTATGAAGTTTCTCATGCTTTTGCAATATAAAAATAAAAAAGGTTAAATCAAAATATTTTAAGTATGGACATGCCACATTTCAAAAGCCTTTTTTAAAATGCACAAAATAAATATTAGCAATGCAATTTATATGCTAAATCAATACATAAGCAGAAGAATTAAGAATTAAATGCAAGTAGCATGATTGAGTCATATCTGCTAAAAATGTACTTCATATAGAACAGGTCAATATCATTTGGATATTATTTTAAAATACTAGCACTAATGTGTATACAGATGTCAAAGAACAGCAATTGCATCAAACTAAAAGAGGCACCTTCTCTTAACGCAGACTTTTAGTCAATTAGAGAGATCATTATAAATCTAAAAGTACTTTAAATGAGCCAAAATCACTTACTTTAATTGAATAACCATGTCAAAGATAGTCATTGCTGGATACCTAATCACATTTCTATCGAGCTAATCATATGATGTTGTTTAATGAAACAAAGTAAACTTAAACCAAATCTATAAATGGATTAAGAAGGGTGTCAAAAAGTGCAGTCAATGACGCTCTGCTTTCTGGCACGAACTGTTTTCACAAAGTCCACATCTACCTTTAAGACTTGTTTTTTTAATCTTCTCCAAGACATACACATTTGTTAATTAAAAATGAATGTCAGGACAGATTTCTGCTATCACTTAGGTTACAGCTCAGGCTTTCTATTATTTCCCTGTTTAATATGTAAGCCTAATAACAAGGGCTTATGAACAGGCTACATAGTGAGCCAGCATTACAGCAAGGGCCTCAGAAGAAGGGAGGAAACTACTGCGAGGGAAAAGGGCAGCGCTGCTGCGGGGTGCAGAAAGCAGTGCTGCAGCAACAGTAACAGTCCAAGCTCTGAGTAGCTCTCCTTTAGCTGCATTTCTACCAAAATCACCATTACTTTTAAGGCTGCATAAAGTTGCTGATGATGCCACATTAGAGAGAGAAAAAGGCAACATTCATCCCTCCCCAGGTTCTGAGACATCAATTTAAAAATATATTTAGTCAGAAAAATATAGCAGATGAAACATCAAAAACTTGTTTTTAATAAAGTATATTTAAATCTGTTACTCACCAAGCTATCTATAGTTGCTACCACAGCAGTTGTTTCAAGTATGTATCTTGACCTAGCTATTTGTTTTTGAACTTTATCCTGAGGATTGCAATCCACATTTGTTTTCATATTACTTCTTAAAGGTAAAATTTCTGCATAACTCAAGCCTCTCGTCAAGGTCAAGACCTACCTTTAATGAATGAAGCCAGTCTGAATGGAAAAACACTGGCTAACAAAATGACTTTGAAAGACAGGCTAGCCAATGTCTAATGTTAGACTAATATGCAGTACCTCTGGATTATTTGCTGGTGTAGGTACTTGTGCAAATTTACAATCTAGAACAGGAAATCTATATCCCCATAGCAATACCAGCTCCATTTCATGCAGCAACCCACACAGTCAATGCAGAAATTCTTAAGGAACAGTTACCTTTGGATTTTCTGTATTTAAAGATCAATAAAGTGACAGTAGTTTATTTCCTTCTTTCAGATTTGGCATATGACAAACAGGCACCCACTGTGGCAGGAGCACTTTGACAAGTGGCAGGCAGCAGCGCATGTGCTCCGAGGAATTCTGGGGTTTGGAGTCTCACTCAGCACCGCTTCTCCCGAGGTCTGGGATGAGAATGGGTGCCTGGAAAGGAAGGGGCTCGAAAACATAAAAATACACACACAGGCACCTTCTCAATCTCCAGGGAATAGTCATGTTGCAGTCTGACTCACCAGCTCTTGGAAAACAACTATCTGTCAATCTGAGCTGAGTGAATAATAAAATCTGAGCTTCTAATAGTTTAATTACCCAAATCAAACAGCTACCCAGTTAGAACAGCAAAAACTAGCCAAACTAGTACAAGAAATTAATTAAAAGATGTAAAAATATTGCAGCCATTACAGATGAGATCGTATAATGAGTTTTAGCTGAAGAAAATATTAATCTGCTATAGTATCATTTTTAAAAACATATTCCAAAGCTCATACACAAATAGGGCATGCAAGTTTTTTAAAAAACAAATAAAAATCAGCACATAGGCATTAAATGATGCTACATAAATAATTTCAGATTTCCGAATCACCATTTTTCAATACCAAATTATTGTTAATTCCTTGGGAATCCTACCAAGAAAAACAGACATTTTCCAACTTAAAATTCTGTATGCCCTGTACTCTGCAGCTCCTGATTCCAGCTGCTTCCCTTCCACCATTCACAAATCACATATCTCCAACCCTCCATTTCAGTACACATTCACATTTTGATGATTAATATAGGACAGATGTAGTATTCAGAAGTTAGTTTAGAGATGCTTGTGTTTGCTGTCTTATCCACGAATACCCATGGTTCTGGTTATTCTGGACTGAGTGCTAATGCCTGTATGAAGTTACATAACTGAAATCAGCTTTGTGAAAACAGCAGTGTGTTATAAAATTGAATGCTGATTGTTCAAAAGATGAAATGGACTCTGTGCTTTATGGATGAAAGAGACATGGCTAAAGCTGAGAAAAGAACGAAATTAGGGAAGCTGAAAATGGATTACTAAAAAATAGGTCTTTGCTTTCTACAGTCTGTTTATGTTGGACTGTATAGTCTGCTTGTCTTAAATTAATGTTGTAATTAAGAGTTTCTCAACACTTGCTCTGACTTGTTTCTGCTGCCCTGAATCACTAAGGGCCAGGAAAACTGATTTTTTACAGCAGTTGAGAATTGCACATTTACTGAAATATCCCAGCTAGTCCTGGGCTGGCTGTGTTCACTGAATACCACTCCTTTATGTCCCTTTTCATTCCTGGATTACTACTTTTCAGATGACGTGAGGATGAGTGTGGAAGGGACCCATGCCCTGTCACTTCTGTGCAAGGAGCAGCTTCACCCTGTAGATAGATCATTAAGCCGGACTAGATGTCCAGAAATGGAAAAGCACTCTATAACCAAGAAAGTCAGTATATAAAGGCAGAGTTTTTTATATTAGTAGCCATTAGGAGAGAAAAACAAACAAAAAAACAACAACAACAAAAAACATAATGGTTACTTCTATCAGTTACCTCTTCAGCCAAAGAAAGTTAAAAAGATTCTAAGAACAACTGTATAAGCACATAAGACCTTCATTCAATCTGATACCTGAATTACTTGATCTGGGCAAGTTCCAAAGAAATAAATATAAGAAAGGCACAAACAAAGCTAGCTAACTTGATGCATTTTTACTTTCTAAAATACACTTAGTGCATTCTTATTTCCTGAAAATTGTTAAGTAATTTAAGCCTATGATGGGTAATGACGTTTGCTAGTCTTTTTACTAGGAAGTGAAGATTCCAACTAGCTTGAAGGCTAAAGGAAGCATTGTGGTATTGAAAAACTTTTATTGCATAAACATTTTTCTCAGGTCAGATTTCCTTCATTTTATTTTCACTGAGGACTCCTTGTCTTGTCACGATAGAATTAAGTAAATATAAAAGGCCTAACTGAACTTGTCATTTATTGTATGCATTGCTTTCATAGCAGTTAAAAGGTAGTATTGCCTTAAAAGAAGTAATACTTCCATATTGCCAGGTTACTTCACTTTGTGAAAAACAGTGAATAATTCCTGCACTCTCAGTATTGTCACATCAAAGGCACTGCTTTAAGGAACTGCTACTTCATTATTCAGCCTCTTTTTCAGGCCTTGCTGAAATGATCCAGTAAGCTTTTAAAATTATTTCTATATTTATTCTTATACTAATGACTTAAAAGCTTCTTTATTAAACTTTAACCTAAGTTTGCTGACAAACAATTTAGCATTTTAAAAGATGATCTGTCAATTTATAAATCTGACAGACTAATTTAGGGCTGAATTTGCAAAAGCTCTAAATAGTTTGCGTATTTTTGGTGACTTTCATCAAGTACTTTATTTCTCATGGAAGGTTTTATTTAATTCAAAATAGCTGCCATCTCCTGTTAGTGAGGCTGAGTTCAGTCTAACCTCAGTTAGTTGCAAGTGTTTCCCTTTACTTGCAGGGGTAAAAAAGAATGTATTCCCAGGGGATTTGTGTTTAACTGGACTCAAATGCAACTCAAACAAGGTGAGGACAGAACGAGACAACGCACTCGCTTTGGAGATGGAAAGGAAGAAGAGAGGGCTATTTAATAGTAAATAACATGGGGAGTAATCATTTAGAAAATGCAAAAGCAGCAAGAGGCAACCTGAGCTTTGGCAATTGTGGAAATTGCCAATGCAAAGCAGGAAGCATACAGAATAAAAAGTGCAAGGAAGAGGAAGAGAAAAAGGGCGAAGGGGACAATGAATTGAAGGAGAAGACTGTTGGGGAGAATAAAGGAAGCATTTGAGTAGAGCAGCTGCATATCCGGCCCTGTTAGGGGGAAGAGATGAGAGTGGAATGTCAACTCCTGCGCTGTCAGGCAGCGAGGAGGGTTCTCCCGAAGGCAGAAACAGTTGCTTATGTGTATTTTCGTATATCACACAGTGCCTGCGATGAGCAGACAAATTGAGAATGTGTACCCCCAGCTGTGCAACCAACCCTGGAGCAATATGGAGGCATAAATCAGCTTGCAGATTTCAGGATTTTAAGCTATTTATGGGATGTTTTGAGAAGTGATTTTTCATGCTTGATGTTTGCAAAAAAATATGATGTAAAAGCCTGCCAAGTGTTTACCATTTGACCTAATATTCAAGCTTTGACCAGTCTTGTCAGTCAGTGGTAGAGCAAAGGAGCCTTATTCTTCAGCCTTGCATAGTAGCCAAATAATCCTTAATTTCTTCAGGTAAGTATTGCTCGTGCCATTATTATTGATCATGACCTCATGACTTTTTCCTAAACAGAAGGCAACTTCCCAGCCTTCCAAACAGTAATTCAGAAATTACACAAATCATATAACCTTAGGAATAAACCCAGCTTCCCTGTTCATGTCCAGCTTGTAATGTTTGAAGATATATATGTAAAACCTAAGTATTTGGCCCATTTGTCTGATCAGTATTCTGGTCAATAGCCAACACACGTAATCCAGACCAAGATTAGACACCAGGAACTGTGATAGCTAATAATTCTCTTATGGTCCACACACTGCTGTATGACTAATTAGCAAAGGGTGTATTGGGCTCTCTGTGAGGAACTCATCCATGTACGGTATACCCTGGCCACTGCAGGCCTATGACTTCTCGCTAGCACAAGCAAAATTTAATTTCTGCACTGAATTTAACTGTTCTCAGAATAAGTATCAAATTTTCTAGTTTATCAGTTTGACTTCTTCTTCCTTCCTCTTTCTATGCCTGCTTCCAATAAAATACACTCAGATCAATCAAATTACTCCAGCATTCCCTCTTAGGATACATAGTGATTAAAAACCAACCAAACACCTCCCACACCCACTCTATACATAAAGTAGCACAGTCTAAAAGTCCAAATCAGCGTGTGAAAGGACAAGTGCAAAATAAGGTCTACGAAAGATATAGTCAGATACAAAATAATGGTAGAGCTTAAAATAACACACATAATCCCAAACTTAACACATTCTTAGTCAAGGGCACTCAACTGTGCAACCAACCTCTGTGTTTATATTATTCTGTAATCTGACAATGTTGCAATGCTTTGCTTTTTTTACACCTATTTTTACAACACCTCTCTCTTTCCACAGACTCTCAAAGCAATCTTTTTCCATAGTCAATGTGTTGGAGTCAGAAAATTCAGGATATTCCCAAGGATCACCTTCCTATTTAACCCGATCCCTACAGCCGCGTATACCCACCACGCAAACGCTCCATGTCTCAACCAAGAACGGACGCATGTTGATGCAGCTGCCTGTTTGTGGGGTGGGCCTCTAAAATTATCACCTTGTGCAGTAATTACAGCATAACCAGGTTATAACTTACGCAAGGGGACTCGTTACATGTAACTCAACTCGTTACAAGGCCTAGTTATTAAAAGAAAAAGTAGGTGTGCAAGTGGTATAACCTGAAAAGGAAAGGCCACAGTCCCTCCTTACTAACGGAGCGTCCCAAGAATCCGGAATGTCTTAACCGCCGCTGCAGAGTGTGACATCAGCCCTCGCTGGGGGACGTGACATAACGCAGACCCGTTGTGCATGAGCGCGTGGGCCACGCGGTGCCTGAGGGGAGTGCGAAGGACACACCGTGTCGCACGCTGGCCCATGGCAGAGAGGCCGCAATGTCGCCCTCCTCCCAGCACCTTTGCTCTCCAAATGCTTCTCGGGTCCTAAACTCCTAGTTTCTCAAACTGCTATGCTACGTATCGACTTCTGAGCATTTGTCAGTTTTTAAAATAACCTCAGAAGTTTTTCCTTTTTTTTTTTTTTTTTTCTTTTTTTTCCCCCATCTCTACAAACTGAAGTAACCAGACACCGCCGTCCCGCGCCTCACGCCGCCGAGAGCCGCTGGCGGGGCGGTTCTCACCTCGCCCCCGCCAACGCGCCCGCACAGACGGGCTCCCTCCGCCCGCGCCGCCC